>JAPMLY010001923.1:0-74292 GCA_026401115.1 Tetraselmis chui | reverse complement strand
GGGGGGGGGGGGGGGGGGGGGGGGGCATGCCTTCATAGGAGCGACATAAACAATCTTGAACGCGGAAGTGTCCACTGTGCCGTCGTCTTTGAGGTGCATGCCAATTTCGTGCAAAATGCACAGCATCGCGCAGTTGGTCTTGCCAGCTCCGGTGGGTGCACACAGCAGCATGTTCTCACTCGTGAACATTGCAGTCTCGTACACCTGTCACCAAAGGAAATACATATCAAAACATCAATTGCATACGAAACTACTTCTGAAACCCATATCATATGCTGCAGAAGCACATTCGGCGGCGCGTCAGAGCAAGGATGACAAGTGCGTGTTTGGAAATCCTCATGCGGCATAGACCCAGCCAGTGACAGCGGGTCTAGGCGAATAGGCACTGACATTTTCACAGCTCATCACTCACAACAGAAACAACACAATACATGTTTTCCGCGCGCGTGTGTGTGCGTGTGTGTGTGTGTGTGTGGTGTGTGTGAGTGTGAGAGAGTGTGTGTGTGTGCTCGATAAGAGGGAGGGGTTCACCCGGCTCTGGATTCGGTTGAGACTTTTCATTCCCTTAAACGCCAGCTGAGCCCAGTCCGGCATCTCCTCGATATTCCAAAGCTTCTCGTTCTCCTTGAACGGCTTTGGTTTCAGCGCCGGCACATGCACCTCCTCGTAACCTTTCTTTGCGCTACGATACGATCCCTGCAGCACAAATAAAAGGACCCGGCGTCATTAAATAGGATACCCTGCAGCCTGGCATTCAGTTGGAGGAAAATGCCGCCAAGATGACCAAATTTGGCAGCAGAATACTAACACAACACTCAAAAAATGTAATTGTGTTATCCAGTGCTGCTCACCTGTGGGAGGTTGCACGTCTTGTTGCTCATGAAGTGACCACCAGCCGCAAAGGAGAGTGTATCGAAGTCAAGCATCTGCCGCCCGCTGACAGCCATGTCACCAGCTGCAACTCCCGCTGCGATGGCTGCTTCGCCTTGCCGCAGCCGCCGGGCTTCCTCACGGATCTGCCGCTCCATGGCCGTCTGCCGCTCCTTTGCACTTGCACGACCAGCGCGAAGCTGTGCGAGAATACTCGCTGCCTCGTCATCACCCGCCATTTCAGCCTCAACGCGCGCCTTCTCTTCATCGTCCTGTACACGAGAAAGTGACCAGCCATATAAGCCCTCATTCACATACCTCCGTTTGCATTTATTCAAATGCAATTGGATCCTGCATCACAAACAAGAGCACGGCAACATTATCTCGACGGTTGCGGCTTCGTAATGCGCAAGACACACCTGGGCGCGTGCAAGCCGGGTGCACCAGACGATCTTGACGCGGTTCTTCAGCAAGACCTTGATGAGATCAAACTTGTCAAAGTCTAGCAACATCACAAGTGCGTTTTCGCAGTCCTGGTTGGACCCATCCTCCAGCTTTGCAAACACCTCCTCACTCAGTTTCTGCGCCGCGTCTGCGTCAATACCGGCAATGTACTTGGTGATCTCGCGCTGCAGCCAGTACGCGTCAATCTCTGTCGCCTTGAGTCCACTGTCGTGGTCTTCCTCACCAGCGTCCACGTCCCCACCAGTGCGGACTTCGTGAGCTGCCATGTCAGTATCCTCAGCTCCCTCTTCATCTTCATCCGCGTCCTCATCAAGCTCATCCACCTTTGCATCAACAAAACGCCCAGGACATGCTGAATGAGTCCATCATGTGAAAGATAGTTGAAGGGGAGGGGGTGCCACACTTGGCTGTAGTTGAGAGCTGTGAGAAGAATGGCAACCAAGCCCCATGCAAAATGGCAACGTCGGAAACCAAAAAACATGGAGGCACGCCAGGGAGACTGCAAGTACATTAGATTTGGGAATCAGGTAACCAGGAACCTCTTCGCCATCAGTGATTTGATGATACCTTAACATTACGTCTGTCAAAATTGCATAAAAGGCTGATGTTGGATGTCGCGGTGCAGATGTGTTTGACTCTGGGGTCGGCTCTCACCTGCTCGTCGTCATCCTCATCCTCGTCCTCAAACTCAACCGCCACCCCAATGTCGTCATCGATCCCCTCCTCTGCCATTTCCGCTAGGTCCGCCTCGCTTTTGTAGTCTGTGATAAGCTTTCCCATGGCCACCAGCTGCGCAAACATGTCGCTTTCTAACGGTCCTAATAGTCCTTCGATCTCCTTTTGCCTCGCGGGATCCTGAGGAAATCAGACAAACAGTATATTTCGTAGCCTGCAATGCCCCGTCCGTTGTGTGTGCGTGTGTGCTATGTTGTAAGTATGCCGGGGGAAGAGGAGGGGGGGGGGGGGGGGGGGGGGGGGGGCAACCCACCGTCATGCTGGAATTTTTCAGCACAGCTAGCACCTCATCTGCAGCACCGCGGAGCACATCCTGAGGTTGGTCTCCAAAGAGGGTATGGATGGTACCGAGCAACGCTTCATATGCCTCGCGGGTTTCCTTGGTACGAGGAGTATAGAAGCCAGCTGTTTCTAGCTCTAGTACACTCGCCTGAGCGCCTCTCTGCTCATCGCCGCAAGCCACAGACAGTTAAGTGTTTTTGTGGATCAAAGAGCCAAACCAAAACATAAGCAGTGAGTCAAATGCCCAACACAGCATAATCTAACCTTGCGGTTCTTTCGAGGCATATCATCGACCTCCTTGCGCTGAGATTCCCGTCTGCAGGCAGCGGGGCACCATAAGTATATAATGTTAATTTGGTACATCACCAAACCGGGAAATTCCACAGGCAATATAGCACGCAACACCCAGGTCGTTTACACTGACTACGGACTTGTGTACCTGCAACCTAACGCGGCCACTGCAACCCTAATACAATCTGGGAGTGGATGGTCACGCCCGCCAGTACAATGATACGAAGACGTATTTCTAAACTCGCCTTTGGTTAGGCATGTGTGCTGTATACAAGGCAAACAAGGCCCACTCAATACTTGGAGAGTATATAATGTAGTAGAGGGTCACCATGCCGTAGTACCAGACATGCTGAACAGAAACTATGCGCAGGCACAGGAAGGGTGGGCTGGTTACTTCTTGGCAAGGTTTTGCTTCCTCTGCGCAAGCCCCTCCGGTGCCGCACGCTGCACACGGTCACCAAACTTCCCCAACTTCCCATGCAAGCTCTCTGGCTCGCCTGTCGGCTCTCGTGCACCCCCACGCTCCCGCTGATCGGAGGTGAGCACAAGGCTAGAATTCTACAAACCAGCCAGAGCCACAGCAGCAGCAAGCACGTCAGAAAATGGGCCGTACCCCCGTGGCTGTTTACACAGTGTCATAGCTTATAGAATAGACTTCTGATGGGCATAGAGTACGGCTGCTAGGCTTACCGCGCGGTAGTCATATTGCTTGAAGCGCGCAAATCGCTCTGCGCCACCTTTCCCACCCTCCTCTCCCCTTCCACTCATTTTCTAGCTACCGGATTCAGCTATGCCTGCTGCACCAGCACACAGACGTCTTCAATGATATGAAACTGGGCTAAGATCACGGTCACACAGGCTAAAAAGCGCCATAAATTAAGCACGCGTGAGTGTCTAAATAGAGAAGTGACGTTAGAGCGTTGAGATGTTAGAGAGGGTCGGCAGGCCACGCGATGTGGGGACCATCTCTCCCACAAAGCTAAGCGCAAATGGCTACAATGAGGAAGAGTGCAGCGTTTCAGGAAAGGTCGGACGCTGTAGGTACTGAGATCTTCGACAACAGAGAGCTTGAGGAACTGGGTTGAGCTGCGACAAGTCTGGCACCTTGGTACTCGCCCCCTGTAGCGGCACCCGCCCGCACGCGACGTGCCCTTCCTCCTTACCCGTCGCAAAGACCTCGCGAAGCGAACAAGACGTAATAGTTGCTATGTTGAGGTGTATCGTGCGGTTGCAAGTCTTCTGTACGGAGTATACAAACTTGATGGGTGCTCATGGGCGGCAACGGTGATCCCTGCAATGGAATATGGCCGAACCAGGCAGAGCATGATGCGGGGTACCGCGCCGCCAGTCCGGTGATTTTGCTTATGGTCTGCAATGATTTAACATCAATATAAGAAACTGATAATAAAAAAATAAGGTTAACATAACTTGATATTTATCATTGTCAATACTTCATAATATACGGGCAAGAAGAACCAGATGAGCACGGACAGGGAAAGTGGGAGGGGAAACAAGAGGGCAAGAGTGACAAGAGGATCACGGAATCCAAAGCACAGCAAAAGGAAAGCACTACATTGTGCATAAACCTAGCAGATTATACTAAGGAAACTCTTAAGCCACGCCGAGAATGCAACACTTGGAGGCGACAAGCGGCGCCTCACGCGCCGCTCGAGGAAGCACGGGGACGCTTGCGGCCCATGGCGCGGGTGAAGAGCGCCGTGGCCGGAGAAGGCATCCCAGCCGAGGAAGAAGCGGCCTCCGTGCCGTCCGCAGCGGCGGACAAACCACGCAAGACGTTGTCCGCGTGAGCAACATGGACGGCGAGAGAGACCTTTCGACGCCAGGAGGCCAACAACTTGCCCACGTGCATCCCTTTAGATGCGGCTGCCTGCTTGGCTAGCTCCGTCAAGAAAGCCGTGGCGTGGCCGCCAAGAGTACCAAATTCCGTGACTGCAAAGGGAATGAAGCGGATGTCGGGGCGACTCCTCAACCCCTCCGAGTACTTCTCGAACTTGGTCTTCTCAGCACGGCGGAGAGCGACTTCGGGTGACGGGGGGCTAGACACGCCGAACAAACCGGAAACCACGGCATCAAGGGCAAGTTTTGAGCCTCGGATGCCGTGATAGTGCAAGACACCCACATCCGCGGGGAGACCGTCGTTGCCGTTGGGGAGTTGAACTAACATCGTGGGATCTGTGAGGACCTCGACGCCAACCCCGAGTGCGCCACGAACCTCGGAGATGATTTCCGCAAGGGCCGTCACTAACCAAGAGTGAGCGGTGTGGACCGAAGCATCTCCGCCGCAACGAGCCAAATGGTCCGCAAAAGCAGTGGCCCACGCATCATCCGACATGTCAACACCCGCCGACGAGAACGCACCCCGCATAGCTTGAACCGAGAGATGGCAAGAAGCACAAGCAGTGGGGGAGCGTAGAGAAGAGAGGATGCGAGATGAGGGTAGGCCGAAGATGCGACAGACCGCGACGCGGAAAACTGCGTCGTAGTGCTCAGGGAACTTTTCACGGAGCTCGCCCAGGCGACCCGAAGTAGGCGGGTCCGAAGCCAAAAACGCAAGGGCGCCGTGGCCGAGACGAGATAGAAAACGCCTAGACTCCGGCCGAGCGCGGTTGGAAAACGTGGGAGCGAGCTTCGCGAAGCGAAACAAGTTGACACGCTCACTGATGTCGGCTTGTAGCTTTGGAAAGATGTCCGTGGCAAACGCAGAAAGAGGGACGAGCGAGGGTAGGCCATCAAGGGACTGGGCAATCTGCTCGTTGTTTGATCGGGCTTCGGCAACGCAGCCGGCGCGAGCCACCGTTGGACGTTTCGGGGGGAGCATCGCTAAGGCTGTGGTTATCAAAGGTTCAGACTCGGCGAGAGCGTGAGAACCGCACGCAGCGTCCAAGCGCGCCCACGACGAAGCGAGTTCTAACGACCACATGGGTTCGTTATCGCCGTCGTCTCCGTCCGGTGTACCATGCCTACGGGACACCGCTGTGGTCATAGCACTCGCTAACCGTCCATACATGGTCGGCTCCATTGGAACATCGTCTTGGGAATCCCCGCGCACGCGAGCGTCTTGTGTTGTAAGGAAACGAATAGCTGAGCCCACTGCCAAACCGGCCGCTCCGACATGGGCCGCATCCGCCAAGGCAGCCAAATCCCCCACCCCCATGCCGCCGAAACGTATGGGAAGAGACATCTCGGAGCGAGTGTTGCTGGGTAGGCTAGATGCGGGAAGGCCCAATATCTCAGCCGCCACATCTAGGGTGGCATTGTCAGCGCGCTCGAGGAATGTTTCGACGGTGTCACCGTAGCCCTCACCCCTGCCAAGACCTCGGGGGACTGTACGGGCAAAGTGTCCGAAGCGGCGGTTGCAATGTTGATGGATACGAAGCGCAGTGTGAGTGTGCCGGTGAGCCGCTAGACCCCTTAGACGTTCGCCGTAGGCCTCATACTTACTTAAGGCCGTTTCGAACACGTCTCGAGCAAAATCGGATGTACCCATTGGCCCCCCCAATACTTTCGTCCCTTCCGTGGAGACATTTACTCCCCGCATGATGTGGCCGTCGGGTAAGTTATCGAAAGCATCACCGACACCCAAAGGGGAATACAAACAGTTTTTGCGGATGGTTACGGTGAGGCCAACGCTAGCATACGCCTCCGGCATAGCGTCGCCAATAGCCACGAGAGACGGAGGGGGTCCCAAGAAGTGAACATCGTCAGAATAACCGCAGAGAACGGATTCGTTCGGGGCAATCGCAGCCAATTGCTTGTATACCCTGGAGGCAACAATTGCGAAGAACATGGCCCCGAGGACGCAACCTTGATGGACTCCGCGGGTACTCGGAATGCGCATGGCCGGGCCGTGAGCATTTGATGAGTCGTAAACGTACAAGGTAGATGGACGGCCATACAACATAGTAGCGACGCGGAGCAACGGTCGAAGCGCGGGATTTGCGGACAACTCCTCAAACAAGGGACGCCGCAGGAACTCGTTGAACGCGTTGGATGCGTCGCCTTGCATGTCCGCCCAGTCCGGTGAAGCGTCAAGCGCGGCTCGAACCATGAATTGTACGATCTCAACCCCGCCGCGAACGCCGACGCCAAATTGGTGCCGAGCAGCCAACCATTGAGACACTTCGTCACCAATTACGGCGAGAAGCGCGCGATTCGCGAAACGAACTAAAACGGAGCCAATTCCAATCGGGCGCAACGTCCCCTTTTGGTCGCGAAGTTCTTGCTCTTGTGCGCGTCGTTGTTCGGGATCGAGCTTGTCTAGCGGGATAAGTGTGGCAGAGGCAAGGAATGAAGCAACGCCGGGTGGAACCTCTGCGTTCACGATGGCTTCGGCTAAACCGGTGAGAGTGCAAGGGGAACCCAACGCGCGAAGAGTTTCAAACCTCCAACCGTCGACGTGAGGACTAGATTTTCGAGGGCATCTAGCAACGACCTCCATAATATCGACTTCCGAAGCGCGGAGTTTGATACGAGGGAGGGAGAAGGGATCCGGCAACACGTCCGCGAGGTCGTCATCGTCTTGTGGGTGCAACCGTGATAATTCCTCGTGCACCCCACGACCACTTGCAACGGGGTTGGAGCTTAGGGCCTCCATAGCACGGCGGTACTCCCCAACCGCAGCTAGACTAGCCGCCCGGTTGGCGACCTTGGCCGAGACGCCGTTATGAAAGGGTTGCGAAGGGGAGATGGGGTCGGTACCGGCCCTCGAAAGTGAGGTAGGTGGCGGTGCCCGCCCATTGGTAAGGGATGCGTGGGCGCGAGCGGCGGAAAACAATGTATCAAGATCTCCTGACGCCCAATGGGCTAAGCGGTTGTCACGGTAATCGGCGACCGGGTCAGGGGGCAGATGCCCCGCAGAAGTGAAATCAGCCATGGGGCGCAAAACTAAGCGCGGAAATAAAAGCAACGCCGCCCAAGCCGCTTCCGCGGAAGCCCCTTGGGTGGCCCTACCGCGGAAAGACAAAACGCAACCGACAAGTTCCTCGAAGACCGGCTTGACGAGGCGTACCACCGAAGGGGGGACGCCGTTCGAGGACGTACTAGATCGGAAAGAAAGGAGGTAGGACTCGAAGAAGGCTTTAGAGTTCTCCCCGCCAGTGGCCCCATGATTAAGGCACCATTGGACGGCGGGGGGCAAGGACTGGGGATGCGGCGGGGACGGCCGACCACGCGGGAGCGAAGCACCGTATGCCGGCTGTTGGGATGGCGTAGTATTGCGGTGAGAGCAGGAATGTAGGTGTCTACTAAGGCCACCGCTCCGAAAGTATCGTCCGCAAAAAGTGCACGGCGCGAGAAGGTGGCGATCGGCATCCACAACTGGGCAATTGTCGGGCGCAAAAGTGCACGTTGTCGCGGGGGAGTTTAGATGGGCGCATAGCGCTTGAAGGGTCGGGAACGACGCTGAGCAACTAACGCACCTCAAAGGAGCGGGGGGTAAAAAACGAGACGGTGTATGTCCAGGTCGTAAGGCATGCGAAGGCGCTTGAGCGTTAGTAGGTGATGATGTCGGAAGGTCACCCGGAGCGGGGGCCATAGGGCACGACCTTGCCCCGCCGCCGGGCGACCGGCCTAGAGGTGGCGGTGGAGGACGCCGATGACTATGTCCCGGCCGGGTCGCCGCGGCGGACATCCGGGGTGGCACGTGTGTCGCGTCCTAATATAAGTAGAACACGCCGGGTCGAAGAAGGGGGGGGGGGGGGGGGGGGTATGTGGCTTGGACTATACCGGAAGTCGCCCGAGGTGGCGCTGTGGCGTGCCTTGGAGGGAAGATTCGCCGCCGACGTGGTGGGCTCCTCGATGCCGGTCCGTCGCGCCTCTAACCTCGCGTTGCTTGTAGTGGGGAGCCTTGGAGCCCGCGATGGAGATGCTCAAGAAAAGAGCAAAGAAGCTATTTGGTACCCGTGTACCAACCACAGCAAGAGTCGGAAGGCAACTCCGTCGTACAACGCCGTATCGTAGCGGGGCGCCAAGCGATAAAGGATGACCTTGCAAATAGCGGGCTCCGAGTACGGGTAGCGATTAGAATGAACTTAGAGCAGTACTGAAGTTGTAGTACCCGTACAGTGATAGCGATGACGCGTGCCGATGCCTTGAGCCTTGCTGAAGGGGATGACCACGCGCGGGCGAAAGTTGTAGCGGTACCGGTAGCGGCCAAGGGTCTCGAGGATGCCGATAATAGGGGCGGTACGGGTAGTTGTACCCGGTCACGGGTCGAGCGACGAATAAAAGATCCCGGGAGGGTCACGCTGGCGATGGTACAAATAAAACGCACCGGAGCCGCCGACGGCGAGTGACCGCGGACGATAAAAAGGAGAACTTTATGTACAGGTACCGCGCGATGCCACAGCGTAGGAGAGCGCCGAGACAAAAGCAAACACGAATAGGCGGGCAGGCGTCACGCTCACCGCTACCAAGTTCCGAGCTCGCGGGCTCCCGACCCAAGCTCAGCCGCGCATGCGCATGCGGTGGCGGCGGAATATAATTACCTTTCGCTAAGGATTATCTCTTTCATTTCTCATTATTTTCGCTAAGGAACAACATTATCGACAGGGGTGGATATCGGCCGTCTCCATAAACCATAAACATTAATAAATCCACGCATGGTTTGAAATTTTCATTGCAACGGTGCGAAATAACATTAGTAAATTAAATCAAATCATAGACAAAACACTACCACTACCGACAAAACATGCATAGCATATTAACACATGTATAGAATAGAAAAATATTCGGTATTTTGTCCTCCGACGTAAGTGGGCTGTAGAAGGTCGCTGGCTTCCGGGGTTTGAGCGATCACGCGACGACATGCCCGCCGCCGGGCTACCAGCGACGCTCCCATGCCTTCGATGATACCGCGCCTCGTGTGGAGAAGAAGGTGGTGAAGAAGCAACACGTTTGGGAGGAGTCGGGGCCTTCGGGCTTTGAGGACTTCCGGAGTCCGCCATCGTTGGCCCGGTATGTGATCTTGGCGGAGAGTGTGTGTGAAGGGACAAAGCGATGATGTAGGCGGGAGCGCATTGCGTAGTCGGGAAAAACAGCGATCATGATCCTATCTCGACATCAGTTATCTCGCATGGCGGCATTTTGGATCCAAAATGCCGCCATGCGAGATAGCGGCAGTACTGCGCGAACAACTATTCCTTTTCTCGACATCGTTTTCTCGACAAGCGTTGACCGCGAGGGTGACAAAAATGAAATCGCGACGTGGCAATGTACACGCGTGGCATGCCAGTACGTTTTGGTACGTGTTACTACATGTGCCGCTGTATCTCCACATAAAGTCGTGCATATGAAACAACCCTTATCCAAAATGCCGCCATGCGAGATAACAGATGTCGAGATAGGATCATGATCGTTGTTTTTTCCCGACTACACAATGCGCTCCCGCCTACATCATCGTTTTGTCCCTTCACACACTATTGAACACGGTGCATGGTTCAAGTAGAGGAAGCAAGATAATAGAGTGGTTAGAGTGACCACCAGCATGACAGATGGGCTGGTGGTGGTGACTAATCGAGTGGAGCAGGAGCGCGATGCGCTCGCAGTAAGACGGAGGGAAGGGAACAATACTAACCATGAGTGGGAAATAGTATATTGGTTGTACTGTGTACTAGGTACATCACTGAGATATTTGAACCTAGTAAGTGCTCTGGAGTTGCTTACAACACCCCCCCTGAAGATAGCTAGGGGATGTGTCTGTGCATTGGTCCAGTGGCGCCCATCATGACGGAGGTGTGTTTGGAGAGGGCGGGACCCGGAAGTGGTTTGGTGAGGGTGTCCGCAACCATCTCCGACGTTGGTAAGTACATGAGACGGATTGTGCCATGTGCGACGTGGTCCTTGACGAAGTAGTATTTGAGACCGATGTGTTTGGTTTTGTCGCTGACCATTGCGTTTCGAGAGTATGCAATGGTGCTTTGGTTGTCTTCCGAGATGGTGGTGGTGTCGGAGACAGGGACACCCTGAATTTCGCCAAGGAGTTGGCGGATGTGAATGGCTTCGCGTGTAGCGTCAGCTGCCGAGTAGTACTCGGCTTCGCAAGTAGACTGCGCGACGCATGTTTGCTGTCGGCTGCGATAGCTTATGGCGCCGGTGCCAAGTGTAAAAATGTAGCCATAGCGCGACTTGCGTTGCGCGGTGTCGTTGCCCCAATCTGCATTTGCATAGCCTGAGAGTTGCACGGAGTGGTCGGAACCCCCCCCCCCCCAACGTCAAGCGCATGTGCAAGGTGCCCTTAAGATAGCGGAGGATTTTCTTGAGGGCTTGGAGGTGTAGTTCAGAGGGGTCGGCATGGGCAGAGCCCAAGATGCTGAGTGCGGTGGAGATGTCTGGGCGAGAGCAGACGGCAGCGTACTGTAGACTGCCGAGGAGGCTGGGGTAGACATCACGGGCAAGACCCACGAGGGGAATAGGGGTGGCCTGGCCAACCGTGGCAAGGAAACTCGGGTCCATGGGCAGGGTTGACGGTGAGCAGTCCGTCATGCCATGCTTGTCAAGAACATCAGCGAGGTATTGGGATTGATTGATGGAAATCGTGCGGGCGGTGCGGTCACGGGTGATGTGCATGCCCAAGATGTGTTGTAGCTCGCCAAGGTCCTTTGAAGCGCGACCCCAGGGTAGACTTGAACTGCGACACCCAGGTGGGGTTGTTGCACGCGAGGGGAAGGTCATCGACATAGACGCCAATCATTGCGAACACTCCGGGGGCGCGAAAAATGTAGATGCACGGGTCGGACTTGCATTGGGTCCACCCATGGAGGAGCAGCCAGTCGCGGAGGAGTTCGTTGAACTCACGGGGGGGTTGCTTAAGACCATAGAGACAACGTTGGAGATGGCAGACTTTTGGGGTGCCGTCTGAGAAGCCAAGACATCTTCTTTGATGGGGGCGTACAAGAAGGCCGTGTCGATGTCTAGTTGGAAGAGGTCAAGGTCTTGGGCCACGGAGATGGCGAGAAAGATGCGGAGGCTGGCCATGCGAATGACGGGGGAGAAGGTTTCGGTGTAGTCAGCACCCTCTTTCTGGCTGCAGCCCTTGGCAACGAATCGGGCCTTAAAGCGAGAGACGTGTCCAAGGTGGTCAATTTTGACCTTGTAGATCCACATGCTATTAACGACGCGACGACCAGGGGGGGAGATCGACCAAAGACAATGTGTTATTGGATTGTAGGGAGTCGAACTCTTGTTGCATGGCCGCGTGCCACTGGGGGGCGTGGGGGCTGCGACACGCGTCCGCGAAGGTGGTCGGTTCGGGACAGGCTTTGGCGGACAAGAGAGCCACGTGCGTGAGCGGCGGGCCAGAGGGGCGATGTGTGGAGAGAGGAGGGAGGGTGTCAAGGGGAAAAAGGGGGACCACATCCTCAGGGGAAGGGACGACACCGTCGTCATATGTTGCCCGAACGGAATGGAGAGGCGGGCAGGCGAGGGCTGCGACGTAGTCTGTCAGGTGAGCTGGGGGACGGCGGTCGCGAGCGGGGCGAGGGAAGGCCGGTGCCGGATCGGGAGAGGGCACGAGCGAGGGCTAGAAGGGGTCGTCATGGGGTGTGGGGCCAAGGTCGGACCGGGAGCGGAAGCCCGGGACAGCCTCCTGGAACACAACGTGAACATAGGTGGTGATGCGGCGTGTGGCGGGGTTGTAGATCCGATAACCAAGGGATTGGGGCGGATAGCCCACGAACACACCACGGAAAGATTTAGGATCCAGTTTGCGACGCTGGTTGTCAGGGGTTTTGGCAAAGGCAGCGCATCCGAACACACGGAATGTGGCTGCGTCTGGAGTGGCACCTGTAAGAAGGGTGAGGGGAACGCCCCCAGCCGGACCAACGGCTCTGCTGAATATGTGCGATTGCGGAGGAACACGGTTGTGCTCATAGCACATGACCACATGGTGGGGGGGACAGCCATGGAGTGCATCATGGCAGACGCACTTACCGTTCCGTCTTACCGAGCATGTGATGTGCGCATGGGGCAGAGAATTGTGTGCCGACGCCAAGTTGGGCGCACATGCGCTGCGTGTCAGCAGACTCAACCACAGTATCACAGTCGAATTCGATTGTGGGGGCAAACACAGTCGAGGGAGCATGGTGCTTGGCGTGAGTGTGTCTGATTTCCAAGAGAATGGCCTCAAGGGACGCGCATGCTTCGTCTTTAGACTTGAGAAAACGCACCCACATGTAATGTGTGTGGTGATCAATGACGAGCAGGCAGTAGCGAAGTCCATGCGGGGAAGGGACATTGACAGGGCCCCAAATATCGCATGACAAGTGCATGAGGGGTGACACGGGTTTTGTGCAGGCCGCTTTGTTCCGGGGAGCAGCGCACGCTTTGTGCAGGAGGCAGGAATCACACGAAAGGCTGTTTACATGGGACCCCGTGGCAGGGACAGATGCTACGCCATTGGAGTGTTGCGAATGCAAGCCCTGCATGTGAAGGTATCCGATACGCTTGTGCCAGAGTGCGGCATCACATGAGGTGAGCATGGCAGATGGGGAAGAAGAGGGGTGGGGAACCGGGGAAAGATGAGGGAGGGTGTAGAGACCGTTCCCGCTGGGTTTCAAGACTCCCATGCATGTGGGGACAGTGAGTGTGCCAATGTCAATGCCCGTAGGGAAAGAGATTTCGCAGTTGCAGTGTTGATGCAGCCAACTAACACTCAATAAGCGGCTGATGCCGTGAGAGGACCGCGAGGTAAGGTCGGGAGTATAGAGCGCGAAGATGTTGCGGGAAATGGGACGTCCAGACAGCAAGGGGATGCGAAGGCGAACTGTGCCACTGCCGTGAATGGCAACACCAACACCACCCACCGTGGACATGTGTTTAGAAGGAGAATATGATATGAAGTCTGTGCGATGAGCAGTAAGGTTGATGGAGCAAGCGGAGTCAACGACCCAGCAGGTGGACAAGGGGGGAGGGGCTGGATCAGGGGTGCTGATGAGGGAAACCGGGCAGAAGGGGGAACGGACCAAGTAGTCGGGTTCGAAGTCATGGACCTCCTCAACCTCGTCCGGCTCAGAAGGGAAGTCCAGCGGGGGTTCAGTCGCAGTGACTTCAGTGATGTCACTGAGGTGAGCAGTGGCGGTCTTCGGGCGGTTGAAGTAGTTGTGGAGAACAGCGATTTTGTGGCGCTGCCACTTGATGAGTTCTGCATCAGTGGCCTTGCAGTCAGAGCCACGATGGTCTTATCCGCCACAGCATCTGCACCTCACGCTGAATTGTTTGAGAGGGTGATCCGCGGGTAGGGGAGTTTTGCCTCCACCAACTGCAGACGAACGTCGACGATGGGGCTGAGAGCCAGCAAGAAAAGCATAGACAGGAGGTGCGGTGCTGTCCACGACCGAGGCAGGGGTGTCCAAGTGGTCTGCCTGGCGCAGAATTTGTTGTGACACCTCAGAGGCGGATAGGGAGAGTGTGGGGTCGAACGCGTTCACAATGCATTGTTTCGCCTGACCATACGGGCCCTCTTGAGACATGCCCACCAGCATAAATATGCTGAGAAAGTGTTCGGGCATGACGACATGGCCGTCCGCCATGAGGCAAGACTCGTTCAGGTCATCATACGCCTGCCGCATGTTGTGGACGAAGTCCGAGAGGGACTCGTTAGGGCGTTGAACGCGAATGAGTTGGCGGGCCATGCGCATGGTGAGTGCGATGCTCTGGGAGTCTAGGCGGTCACACATGGAGTGCCACGACGCAGCACCACGATCCGGTTGGGAGGCGCTGACCATGTCGAGAGCCTGTCGGGCGCGGCGATTGTCGCCAGCACACTGGAGCAGCAGGGTCTGGATGATGTCTTGAGACCTGGTGTGGATGACTGCCCGAGATTGATGTAACACAAGTTGAGGGATGAGTGTCGGCATTTTCATGCGCACAAAGTTCAGGAACGCGGCCTTCCAGCGCTTGAACTGCTGGTCGGGCTGCATGACCGGCAGGTCAAGTTTAACGTGGCGGAGGCTCGCGTCGAGGTCTAGTCCCTCACACTCGAGTTGAGTGGCGAGGACAAGGTTGGGGTTGATGGTGGGGCGTTGAGGCTTGACAGATGCCGGGGGGGGAGCAAGACGGGGAGGGGTCGTGGACCAGGGATGACGCAAGGTGCCACCAGGAGGGACTGGGGCAGCAGCAAGAGAAGGAGCAGGAGGCGGGGCCTCTAAGGAAGCGAGGCGGGTATGGAAGGCAGACAACTGCTCCATGATAGTGCCTAGTATGGCATGCGTCGTGGTTGTGTCTGAAGTTGCCTCCGACGCAGCAGGGCTGGGTGAGCGAAACTTGTCCACGTCGCGACCCCGGTCGCCACGACTAGTGCGCGCGAGCGGGGTAGCGCCTTTCTTTGGAGCCATGGGATACCGGTACAGTGGAAAAATCCACTAACGGGTTTTGCCTAACGGTGGGTCTTGTGAGACGGCCTGGTGCCCACCGACCCCTCGGCCTGATGCCTCGGGGTGTCTCACACGCCCTTGCCGTATCCTCCACGGAAAGTGGGGCACAAAGGACCGTCGGGGAGACCAATGGCTCGTGTCGAGTGCCGCTTACAGTTGACGTGCACCCTGTGTATGAGGTGTTCACCCAACGAGGTGCGCCCCCCTCCCGTGTTTGGACCTGCGTGCAACCTTTACCCACTGAGCGAGTGCGTTCAGTGGGCGTGAGCTGTCAGCTGGGTCGTCTGGCGCTGTAGTCTGTAGAGCAGACAGGATGGTAGCGGGATGGGTTGCTAGAAGTACTGCAGAAAGTACTGGAGTGCGGAGAAAAAGAGAGAAGAGAAGTACGGTCGGCAGCGGCGCGATGTAAGGCCGAGAAAAAAAATTGCGTGTAACCTTTCTACGTGTAGGAGGGCCCCATAACCTATTGAACACGGTGCATGGTTCAAGTAGAGGAAGCAAGATAATAGAGTGGTTACAGTGACCACCAGCTTGACAGATGGGCTGGTGGTGGTGACTAATCGAGTGGAGCAGGAGCGCGATGCGCTCGCAGTAAGACGGAGGGAAGGGAACAATACTAACCATGAGTGGGAAATAGTATATTGGTTGTACTGTGTACTAGGTACATCACTGAGATATATGAACCTAGTAAGTGCTTTGGAGTTGCTTACAACACACACACTCTCCGCCAAGATCACAGACCGGGCCAACCATGGCGGACTCTGGAAGTCCTCAAAGCCCGAAGGCCCCGACTCCTCCCGAACGTGTTGCTTCTTCACCACCTTCTTCTCTACGAGAGGCGCGGTATCATCGAAGGCATGGAGGCGTCGCTGGTAGCCCAACGGCGGGCATATCGTCGCGTGATCGCTCAAAACCCCGGAAGCCAGCGACCTTCTACAGCCCACGTACGCCGGAGGACAACATGCCGAATATTTTCTATTCAGCATATTCGTTTATATGCTCTGTATGTTTTGTCGGTAGTGCATGGAACCAGCCGCAACACATCGCTAGTTCGCGCCGCAGAGCTGGTTGCTACCTGTATATATTATAGGAAATCAGTGCCCGTACACGTATTCCTACATATGATGTGCGCACTTGATATATTCATATAGGCGGCACCGTGCGTTCTCCCATTAACTTCTAATATTCCCTCAACGTCCTGTAAGGCCCTTGTCAGATATTACTTGAGTTGAGTTTGCTTGTACCGGGAACTCAAGTGTACGGGAGCCGCTGAAATGAAGTCAGGCGTACCGCGCTATTTCGTTGTCGGATAATGAGTTGACTTTGGTCCCTTTCTTTCATTTTTTGAAATCGTGGCCCTCCCAAACAACTCCATTGCGCACACGCACCTGTATCACTCGCTTCTACCCATCCCCGCTCACGCTCGTCTACCATACTCGCTACGGCGTCGTTTTCGCTGATATTCCTAGGAAGTGCTTCTAATACCATCATTTTTCTGTAGATGGGGTAGCGGGGTGGTCGGAGAGCTCTCGGGGTGGTCGGACTCTCGGGGTGGTCGGAGAGCGCGCGACGTGGGATGCTCTACGGTTTAGCTCGTAAACCGTCCGTGATCTTGGCCGCGACTTCCGGACAGCAAATTCGCCGTAAGTTGTGAAGGTGTGTCCGCCTTGTGACCTCTTCACTAGTTCACTGAATGACGGCGCCGGATGTAAGAGGTAGGAAACAACTGGCAATCTGTGGGACAGCGTATTGCACACTTTTATGTTTTTAGACATTGATAGCTACGACAAGTCGCGCATGCTTTACGGTTGGAATTTTCATACATGGCTTGAGGTGGTGCGACTACAAGCAGTTACGATACTAAGGCGCGGACGTGGCGTGCATGTTTGTGCTCCAATAATATGCCAACCATATTGTGCAATTTATGGGTGCATCGGCGAAATGGAAGGCGGGGGGGTGCGTGGACTGTGCCCGAGCAACATAAGGAGAGTGCGGGAAGGGGCACCTTGTGCCTCGCTCAACATGATGCCCCTAGATATGATTATCAACAATATTAAAATGTAACAATGGAACACATGTAACTTGTTTTTTCGCTTTCATATGTCACTAGCCTTGCATGTATCATGCACCTTTCTGACGTTGATATTGTGTGGTAGCTGATATTGCTTGCATATTTTTTGTTGCAGATGCTAATGCTATTGCCATTAGCTGTTGTTGTTACCATAGCATGCACGCAAATCAAATACATAGCTTTTGTTCCAGAGATTATTAGATATGCTCTTTCTCATTCTCTCCATCTTTCTCTCTTCTCCCGCTTCATGACATTCACCACCCGCAGCACCACTCATGATTTGAATCCAGCTGTTCTTTCGTTTTTCTTTTGCTTTCACATTCTTCTCTTTTTTCACATTCTTTTTCTCCTCAATTCTTTCCCTGTAATCATCTACTCCCACCCCCTCCCTATCTCCACACTATCACGGATTGATAATATGGTTGGTGGTCAATCCTCTTGATCTGACACGCTGTTGATCTAATTTCTTATAGTTACTGCCAATGTGTGTATATGTGGGGGGGGCGTATTTATATGTGTGTGTGTGTGTGTGTGTGTGTGTGTGTGTGTGTGTGTGTGTGATATCACCGGTTGCTGCTGTTAGATGATGGTGATGTATAGTTGTTGTTAACGTGTGTGTGTGTTGGTGTGTGTGTGTGTTGGTGTGTGTGTGTGTGTGTGTGTGTTGTGTGTGTGTGTGTGTGTTGTGTATGTGTGTGTGTTGGTGTGTGTATGTGTGTGTGTGTGTGATGTCACTGGTTGCTACTATCAGTCTGTGGTGATATATAGTTGTGGTTTACGTGTGTCTGTGCGCGCGCGCGTGTGTGTGTGTGTGTGTGTGTGTGTGTGTGTGTGTGTGTGTGTGTGTGTGTTGTGTGTGTGCTGTGTGTGTGCTGTGTGTGTGCGTGTTTCTGAGGTTGCTATTCCTCATGCAGTTGCTAATGCTGCTTTAATTGCTGCTTAAAACTTGATGCCGTTGTTGCTGCTGCCGTTGTTGATGTGGTGGCGCCTGGTGGTAGTGGGAATAATGGTAGTTGCTAGTGCTATTTGTAGTAGTGTTTCTGCCGTAAGTATATGGTTATTGTGTCTGGCGCTGTCGGGCTTCCGCCCTGAAACACTTGTTTCCTGATTGTGCACACGGATGTTGTCATCAACTTTCGAGACAGTGGTCGACTTCAAATTCCGAGAAGTGAGAATATTTACAACTGTTGCAACGTGTGGCAACGATGCCAACCTTTTTCCGGCCCGGCGTACGGCTCCGACATCGGTTGCATGTCTTTCGGATACAAGGCAAACATTAAGCTATGCAACTTCGAGCTTCTACAATGGTCTGAAAATGCAGTTCGGGAGCATTTGTAAGGTTGTTTAAGCTGCGGGGTGTGAGTTTGTGTGCGGGGGGGGGGGGTGGTAGCGGATTTAGTTGCGCTAGGTATGTAAGACAAAACTCGGCAAAATAGCGCATCCGGATCCGCGCCCCCGCGCCTTCGCACTGCGCCCCTCCGCTTACAACCGACGCTCCCGCAGCCACAACAAGCTCCCGCGCTCCCGTGCTCTCACTTCCTCACTGCTTTTTAGACACAAAAGCCTTCCATATTAATGTTTGGTATGATACGTCGTCCAATGATACGTCGTTCACCTTCGCATGATACTCCTCGATCGCCCAAGCTTGGCGATCGAGTGTTTGCGACTCCACATGCCGCTCCGTTGCAGCTAAGCAAGCGTCGAGCACTGCCAGTCACTCCTCGACCTTCCATTGCGGGACAATGTTTTTCCCCGCCTGGTTGGTTTTCGGAGGCTTGGAGGCCTTGGCGGGCGGAAGCTTCTTGCCGGCCTTCGTCTTGACGGCAGACTGTTGGACGCCGCTTGTGTCGCCGACTTGGGGGAGATCTCCGCGTGCGTCTTCGTCCTCACCCCCATCCGACGCTCCACCGGACACGTCAACGACGTCGTTGAATAGGAGTTGGGTTCGAAGGCCTACGCCCGAGGAGGGCGTCTGGCCCGCGGAGGCCGCCAGTGGAGGCCCGGCGGGAGTGGCGGGCGGCGCCTTATCTCTAGTCCCGCCACCGCCAACATCAGCACGCACGACTGCGGCTCCTCCTGGTTTAAGGCCGGGGCTAGGGTCCGCAGCCCTTCCCTCCTTAGCGCGGGAGAGGTGGCAGCCAGGAGAGATGGCCCGCCGTGGTGTTAATTTGGCGGGGCCAGCGGCGAGGGCGATGGCGTGCACGAAATGTGCCCGCAGTTTTCTTGGCGCGGATTCCGGGGCCGAACTCATGTTTCCGGAGGCCACTTGAGTTCGGGCCTCAAACTCAAGTGCCGAGCTCGAAAAATCGGCCACATGAGTTCAAAACGTCATTCTGAAATCAACTCCAGCTATTTACGACATCCGATTAGCGCACCTTACTTGAGTTCGGTACATTTTTATCGCGGACGGACTCAAGTCAAGTAATATCTGACAAGGGCCTAAGGGTTGTTTCATATACACGACCTCATGTGGAGAAAAATTGATGTAGAGATAATCACGTGCGTGCATACAAAACGCCACGTGGCCGGTATTCGAGGAAAAATTGCAATGAAGAGATATTATTTTATACAGCGAGAAAAGGATGCTGAGATGCGAGATGCAAATATGCGACATGTACAGGTACAAGTAGCAACCAGTGTTGTGCTGAAGTCTATATCTGAGAATTCAGACTGAATTGAAGTCACTTCAGGGACTTCAGCCTGAATTCAGCTGAATAGTGTTCATGCCTTAATTCAGTTGATACTTCAGGACCCGAATTCAGGCTGAAGTGACTTCGGTTCAGTTGTTCAGCTGAATTTTGGCCCTGAACAGATCACACCCTGAATTCAGGTCAAGACTTCAGACTGAAGGCCCGCCTGAAGTGACCTGAAGAACCCCTTGAAGCGTTTTGCACCCCGTCTGACCCAAAAACCCTAAAACCCTAATCCCTATACCCTGTCCCCGCCGAGCTCCCGACAAGTACGAATTTCCATACATAAGGCCTCATGTAATCCCATGATACAAATATACGATTTATCAGTACTTACTCAGTACATCGTAAAACGGCCACAAATGGGTGACAAATAAGGGTACGCAGTATTTCTCGACGGATATCGCCAAATCAGAGGGCGGCCGAACAGGGACAGCTCACCCGATTAAAAAAAATCAAATATAGGCTTACTTCAGTCCGGTCGGGTTCAGGCCACTTTCGCCGAGACTTCAGAATGAACTGAAGTCACTTCAGTTTAGGCTGAACTACTGAAGTCGCCTGAACTGAAGTGACTTCAGCACAACCCTGGTAGCAACCAGCCCGGCGGCGCGCGAACTAGCGATGTGTTGCGGCCGGTGTCTAGGCACTACCGACAAAACATGCATAGCATATATAAACATATGTATAGAATAGAAAAATATTCGGTATTTTGTCCTCCGACGTAAGTGGGTTGTAGAAGGTCGCTGGCTTCCGGGGTTTGAGCGATCACGCGACGACATGCCCGCCGCCGGGCTACCAGCGACGCTCCCATGCCTTCGATGATACCGCGCTTCGCGTGGAGAAAAAGGTGGTGAAGAAGCAACACGTTTGGGAGGAGTCGGGGCCTTCGGGCTTTGAGGACTTCCGGAGTCCGCCATGGTTGGCCCGGTCTGTGATCTTGGCGGAGAGTGTGTGTGAAGGGACAAAGCGATGATGTAGGCGGGAGCGCATTGTGTAGTCGGAAAAAACAGCGATCGTGATCCTATCTCGACATATGTTATCTCGCATGGCGGCATTTTGGATCCAAAATGCCGCCATGCGAGATAGCGGCAGTACTGCGCGAACAACTATTCCTTTTCTCGACATCGTTTTCTCGACAAGCGTTGACCGCGAGGGTGACAAAAATGAAATCGCGACGTGGCAATGTACACGCGTGGCATGCCAGTACGTTTTGGTACGTGTTACTACATGTGCCTCTGTATCTCCACATAAAGTCGTGCATATGAAACAACCCTAACTATCGCTACGAGCCATCCCGCGCACGCGCCGACAGGCATCGCGAGGGGGCTGCGGCCCCCTCCTCGACCGTGCTCCGATAATAGTATACCTGTACATGTCGCATATTTGCATCTCGCATCAGCATCCTTTTTCTCGCTGTAAAAAATAATATCTCCCCATTGCAAATTTTACTCGAATACCGACCACGTGGCGTCTTGTACGCACGCACGTGATTATCTCTACATCAGATTATCTCCACATGAAGTCGTGCATATGAAACAACCCTAAATCTCGATCACAGAAGTAAGGACCGTGTTTATTGATGCGCGAGACTGTCTTGCTTCCGCTGATTGCGATGTCGTTGCTGTACATAAATGAAGCGCGATAGGTAGCGGATATATCGGCTGCTGCTGGCGCGGGTGGAATGAAGTGAATAAACTACGGGTACGCAATCACAAAAGTGTTGCAGCCGCCGCCATCATCTTGTCGACAGCACCGTTCGACCCTCGCCGTAGCTTACAGTAAAGAGCACGACTGAAGGTGGCGTTTAAGATTCACCTTCTAGGCGCGTGCTGTTAGGTTGCGAAAGTTTCATCCTTGTTGGCTGCTGGTGTTTGTGATATGCGGCCGCCACGGGGTCGCGGCGGCGGGTTCGGCGGGCGCGGTGGCCGTGACGGAGGTGGACGCTTCGGCGGCGGTGGCCGCTTCGCCGGGCGGGGTGGCCGGGGCGGCCGTGGCGGCTTCAACGAAGGGCCGCCCGACTCAGTTATCGAAGCCGGCGAATTTATTCATGCCTGTGAGGGCGAGGCTGTCTGCAAACTGACAAACGAAAAGGTCCTCCCCCGTTATCAGCCAAGCATGGGGCTGTTTGCCGTCATCGCCTTCTTCTGTCTTTCTCTCCATCCCTAAAATAAATCGGCGGAGCTCATTACTGCTGCTGTTGGTCGAGACCTCACCAAGGATTTTTTCTGACCCTTTTCTAAATCCCCCTGCGTGTAGATTCCTTACTTTAACGCACCAATATTCCTGGAAAACAAGACGCAAGTTGGCAAGATTGAGGAAATCTTCGGGCCAATCAACAAAGCGGTGCGCTTGAACGCTTTCCGTCTGCCTCAGACAGCGCATTCTGCACTTTGGCGAGACGACGCTTCAGCACGGCGATGCGCTTGTTGCTGTCACTGAGCTTGCTGTCTGAATCAATTTTCCCTCTCTAGATGTTCACCATCAAGATGCAGGAGGGTGTGATAGCGACGTCATACAGCGTGGGCGACAAGTTTCACATCGACCCTCAGAAGCTACTCCCTCTGGAGCGCTTCACGGGTGGAGGTGGTGGGGGCGGGAGGGGCGGCGGCAGGGGAGGTAAGACACCCGTCCCGATCCTCCCTCATAATGGTACAATAAACCGTCACTATCCTTTTTCCCGTTATTAATCCCGGGTTTTTTTCTGGTAACTCCTTGTTATTCAGGTGGCCGTGGTGGGCGGGGAGGTGGCCGCGGGCGTGGGCCTCCTCGCGGCGGTGGCCGTGGGGGAGGTTTCGGTGGGCGTGGAGGGGGCGGTGGGTTCCGGGGTGGCGGCCGGGGTGGAGGTGGCGGCTTCCGTGGGGGAGGCCGTGGGCGTGGGCGCTACTGAACCTTCTGCTCATCCTACCTTCTCTGTTGATGTCCTCTGTGTAGCAATGCTGTTATCAGTGCCGCGTTTACTGAACTTATGAGCGTCTACTACAATACGATAGCCAACGCCTCTTCTCATCCAATTAGCGTCCTTGAAGCCTCCCAGTGCGAAAGGCTCCAAACGAAGTCCTGTCACGGAGGCACCTGTAAACTTCTATATCTATGTCGCCGAAGGAGACTTCGCCAACATCTCCTTTCGCCCCTTCTCCCAATACAAAAACAAGTGATGGCAGATTTTGTCTTAATTTATGGGTTGTTCATTGCGTTGAGCGTTGTGTTTTTGCTTTCTGACATCGAAAGAAAATTGCTGTGTATCTTTAAGCGCGAGTGGCGCTCTTGTGCGAATCTCTCAGTTTCAATGTGTACTGTCCGGTGTAGCAGGTCGGTGCGTAAGACGTAAAGTCTATGAAAAACTCTCAAACTAATTGATTTTGGATGCAAATTACCGACAGTACCCAACAGTGCGGCTGCGACTAGCTGGTCTTTGCCCGTGATGCAAGTATCGCTTATCACGGCTTTACTCTCTCATGCCGCACCCTCCACCTGAACCCCGTGCACTTCCGGCTCAAAGGTTGTAGATATGTTGTACTCGCAGCTTTTTTTCTGCATTGGAACCGCAGCACAATGGAGGGAGGATGTAGCACAATTGCCTTTTACCTCCAGCCGTCTTGTTTCAGAATGTTACCTGTGGATACCATTATTCTTTGTGACCCAGATCATTCCGCTAAGACCTGTCGATACAATCAACACTCACGCACTGCAGTTGAGTGCACGCTGTATTAGAGACATCTGCTAGTCCTACGGGTTACGTTGGAAAAGCTAAGTTCCAAAAAGGCAGACAGTTGGATCCAGGACCAAAAATGACGAATGAAAAGCATGTCGATGGGCTTTCTTTCTGCAGTCAGTCTGTCAGTAGATGTCAGAATAGCCGACATTGGACTTTCTTTATGCATTTTAGGCGCAAGAGTCCTTTCATGGTTCACGTAAGCCAACGCAAATTATAGAGGTTTAAATTACACGGGGGGCGAGAATAGTCGGGCGTTGCCACGACGTTACAAATTCTAACCGCTAGAGTACGCATGACACTGTGGGTAAAAACACAGACATGCGTTACCCCTAGCGAGCAAAACCCTTATTTTGGACAACATTTCAGGTAAAATGGCATTACGTCATCATTACACCAGGGTTTGAGGCGCGGTTTCGTTCAAGAGAAAGCCCTAGTGCTAGCCTAAGTACGTGCAAAGTTCCAGCCACTGATTCTGTTTGTAGCGGTGCTGTCGGCTGTGACAAGATGAGTCGGTGAAGATGGGCGAAAACTGCCGGTGGCCCTATTTTGGACAACAACTCCTGAAGCTCACTACAATGACCTCATACGCCCCTCAAAACACTCCAAGCTGCCTACAACTCTTCAAGTAGCTTGGCTAAGCCTCTGGGAGCACGTTCTTCAAAAGGAGGCTCGGCGGAAGGCGAAGACTCGCCACGGGAGCCGCCACGATGAGGTGCGTCCATGTCGGTACCTCCCGCTCCCACACCAAGTTCCATGCTTTCACTCGCTTTTGCTGCTGACAATAAGACACTTGCGCCGTTCTTGATAAGTGGGGTAGGCTCGTAGATAGCGGGGCTATTGCTTTGAGTGTTGGTGACGTCCTCGAGAGCCATACGCTTGGGTGCTTGTTGGGTTGCCATTGTAGCTTGTCGCTTGCGGGCCGCAACGGTATCGGCCTTCTTACCGCCCGGTTCACGAGTTCCTCCTCACACTCCCCGCACATAAGCTCCACTTCAACCACAACGGCCTCAATACGTTGCAAATCGATTGTTGCGTTGTCGCAAAGTGTCTATGTATCAGCGTATAGGTTAGGGTCCTCGTTCTTTGGGTGGTCCAGTGGCTCCTTGCCCGCGCATTGTAGAAGGTAGTCGTACTTGTCGTGATAAGTATCAACAGTCGAGCGGGCACCCTCCACTCCATACAACAGGTCAGGAACGCCATCCATATGCTTGTCTGCCTCTGCCTTTCGCTTGACGAGTGTGCTTTTCTCTTTTGCTATGCTTTTCAGGGCGGCACGTACGGGGCCGGGTTGTCCAGCGTCGCGGTGGTTTGGCAATATCCAGGGACGTGTTTTATTAATTGGTTTATTTTGTAAACGGTATCATCTGTTGTAAGACACTGGCCAACTGAATGATGCACCACCACAGATTGCACAAGGGCATCCTCTTGCTCTTTCGTAAGTCCACTTCGTTTGTCAAGCTTAGGTTTTCCAAGGTCGGGGGTTTTCAGGGTGCGTCGGAGGGTCGGCCATGGGATACCGTGCTTTGCTGTGATTGCAGAGAGATAGAAACCTTCAATACCGGCCTTGCCACTCGCAATTGCTCGACGACCTTCGTCGACTGCCTTGGCGAGGCTTTCTTGAGTGTAGGCTCGATATTTGCCACGAGCGGGAAGGGAGCCGCTGCCCATAGCGGAGATCGATAGCGAATAGCGGGGATCGCTGCGAAGTCGACGTTGTTGTTGAAAATTTTGAAAATCGAAAAAAGGGGGGCTGTATGTACCGAGACCCAAACTGCGTCAAGCGGGCGCACCATGAGCAGATACGCGCGACAACCGACAAGAGGCTCGCCAAGGACTTGTATGACGGGTGGGTGGGTAGTATGGGGAGATTCAAGCCACTATTAAGTGATTTGCACGCTTCTCGAGTGGGTTGGTCGAAATTGATAGGTGCTTTTGGTGCGATTTGGTCAGCAGGTCCCATCACATGCGCTCTCTCTGCTGACCAACGCGACGAGCTCGACCAGCCGCCAACACAGCCCCATCAGAGGGTCTCTGAGGGGGTTCTATGATAGGGTTTGTGTCTTGAAATGACCTCGTCTAGGCGGGCTAGGGTAGGCCTAAACCGCTATTTGTTCAAAATAGGTTCATGTCCAAAATAAGGGTTTTGCTCGCTATATGACGCGCCGACACACATAGGTCGTCCACCTTCTGCCTTTGCGTGAGCACAACTCACGCAACGGCATCTAGACTCTAGCAGTATAGTAAGGTGACTGATCTCTACTAGCACACGGTGTAGCTACTATCGAAAACATTCACACGGCAACTATGGCAGACAATCTACCAGAACACCTGTACCCGACGGGGGACGACAGCGGGGACATCCGAGCGCCACCATGTGGAGCGCAGTTTGAAAACTTGTATAATCTCGTTAACCAGCTGCTCCTCAAGGTAGACGGCGACCAGACGAAACCGCTTGCCCCTACCAAGCAGCATAACATTCCGTCAGTACATGCCGACGCAGTCTCTGAGGGTGGGAGCGTGGACGAGTACGCCACGCCTGTATCTGCTCATTCGACCAAGCCCGCGTACATCGACCCGCGCGATTGGATCGAATTACTCCCACGAGCGTTCAACGACATTTTACCACCTGTCAACGCTTCTACACCGGGCATGTGGACGCCTCGACACGACGAGACGGACAAGTTCCTAACCGAGGAAAAACAAATTTCCTCATGAGGCGAGTATCGACACCTAGCGTGCTATGGCGTTTACTCTGCGGCCGCGGACGCGGCGCTCGAAACAGCGCTGGCAACGATTCGTTCGACAACCGCTACCGAAGCGGAACGAGCGCACGCCTAGGATATTACAAACGCGGCCGTTCGGACACACAAGACTGTCACGCAAGCCGTCGAGTCGCGACTTACCTACGTTTGACGATTCAAGGGCAAGAAGGCCCTTACCGGAGAGGAGCGAGTCGCCGAACGCCTCGTCTACTCCAGATTCTTCGACACACAGGCTGCCGACCGCAGCACCAACGGCGTCGACGGCCTCCTCGCGGCATTGGAAGACAAACGCCTCGAAGTTAGTCTCCACGCGGCCGCAAAAGCTCAAGCCGCTCAAACCTTTAAGCAGTCGACGCCCGGCAGGAGGCAACCCCGACAGACCTACCGCGAGGCCGGACAAGAACCTCAAAGACAAGGAAATCAGGGACAAGGAAAAACGAGAGAAGCGCGACAAGGACAAGACTCGCCAAAACAAAAAGCCCGAGCCCGAGGCACATGGCTGATGGTGTGCACCGCCGCGCCGATTCCTGCAACCCAGCCTCCGACTACATGCGACATCGCGTGCGACGGAGCTGGCGCGAGTGGGAGAGAATCGGCGCGAGCGTGCAAACCCTACAGCGGATCCGGGAGGGCGTATCGATACCGTTCAAAAACAACCGCCCATCCCCACGATTCAACCAAGGAGTGTCGTTACTCGATGCTACCCCTGCCCAACTAGAATTCGTCGAACGCGAATTAGCGCGCTTTGTACAGGCCGGCGCTTGGGAACCTTCGACCTGCAGCGACTACGTCTCCAGACTATTCCTAGTCCCAAAACCGGGCGTCAACCAGTGGCGACTAATCTGCGACCTACGACCACTCAACAAGTATTGCGTGCGAAAACGACTCAAGATGGAGACCCTACTCGGGGTAAGGCACCTCACCCGCAAGGGGGACTATATGTTCAGCTTCGACCTACAAGACGGGTTTTACGCACTGGGCATCAACCCAGCGGACCGAAACTACTTCACCGTCAACGTCCGAGGCCAACTCTACAGGCTAGCAGGGCTACCTATGGGTTGGTCCCTATCCCCGTTTTACTTCTGCAAGATGACGCTAACCTTCGTAAATTCCTGCGCAACCCGGACCCCGAAGCACCTATCCCGCCGACGAATAGTTGCTCGAAGACCTACCTCAGACGAACGCGGTGGCGCGGCGCCCGAATACTACCCTACGTCGACGATTTTCTACTCTTCGCGGCTACAGAGGCGGAAGCGCTTACCTTACGCCACCGCCTGGCACAGCTGCTCGACCGGCTCTGTCTACTCCGACACCCCACCAAGGGTTTCTGGACACCAACGCAAGTCGGGCACCATATGGGTATCGACATCGACACAGCGTCAGGCTACTTCTACGCGCCGGGTCGAGCCCTTGGGCTCTGGAACCGCGTCGTACCGCTTGCTCGCGGTGGCGTACACGGTTACCCGTCAAAGACCTGCAGTCGCTCGCAAGTCAAGCCCAATACCTTTTCTTGGCAATTCCGGCGGCCAGATTCTTCCTCCGCTAACTTCACTCCGTCGTCGGCGAGAAGTGGGGTGGCCTCGTCCGGCTCACCCCCCAGCTACGCCGCGACCTACAGTGGTGGACAGAGGTGCCCAGTCAGTCCAACGGCAAGCCCATCAACAAACCCGTAGAAACAGCATATCTACACACGGACAGCTCCGGGTATGGTTGGGGCGCGGTCCTAAACGAGCAAGTCGAGGCTCGAGGATTCTGGAGCAAGGAAGACGAACAACAACACATTACCTGGAAGGAGCTGAAGGCCGTCCGTCAAGCTGTCGAAAGTTTCCTACCACAACTGGCAGGCCGCAACGTCCTCATGCACGAGGACAACCAAGCAGTATGTCACATTCTGACAAGCCGAGCCTCAAGGTCGCCAGTTATGATGGACGAACTCCGACGACTATGGTGCCTACTCGACACGAACAACATCACGATCAGGGCCCGCTAC
This sequence comes from Tetraselmis chui, assembly GCA_026401115.1. Classification (NCBI taxonomy): domain Eukaryota; kingdom Viridiplantae; phylum Chlorophyta; class Chlorodendrophyceae; order Chlorodendrales; family Chlorodendraceae; genus Tetraselmis; species Tetraselmis chui. The sequence continues at coordinate 46,032 of JAPMLY010001923.1, read as the reverse complement.
ATCAGGTCAGCGGCCAACGTTTGGGCCGACAGGCTCAGTCGACATCTAGACAGCGATGACTGGCGACTAGACCCGGTACTGTTCGCAGAACTCGATGCGAGGTTCGGAAAGCATTCGATCGACCGCTTCGCCTCGGCCCTCAACACCCTACTACCCCGTTACAACGCCGGCTGGAAGGACCCCACGTGCGAGGCTGTGGACGCCATCCACCTCTGAGACACCGATTGGCGCAAGGAGAACAACTGGTGCAACCCACCCTGGCCCCTCCTACCCAACCTCGTCCAAAAACTTCGACAGAGCGGAGCAGTAGCTATTGTAGTCGCCCCGCGCTAGACAGGGAAGGTCTGGCACCAGGCGCTTACCGAGTTGGCTTCCGAGGAAATCATCATCGCGCCACGCCGAAACTTGTTCCAACCCGGACGGCGGGCGCTACGCGGTACAACAGGCAGTCCACAATGGCCTGTGACAGTATTCCGCGTTCCCTTCCGGCGTGGCTCTATCTGAGGAGAGGGGCGGTCAGTGCTACGTTAGCACTATTTACGGGAGTACACAACGCGCCAAGAATCCCGCACCACCAGTCCGGCCGTACAGCACAGCCTAAGTATCGAGTTACCGTCACAGCCACCACCAACCCGTGGATCGAGACGATGAAACCGTACATGACCAAGAATCACGGTTCTGACGCACTGGGCACAAAGACCTTGGCTCTCCTCGCCGCAGCATGGGCCCCTAGCACGGCAGCAACGTACGTCAGTACTATCCGCCGCTACTTCGATTTCTGTACGGAACAACGACTCGCACCGTTAGCGGCCACACCGGCGCACATGGCACGCTACGTCGCATGGCTAGGTCAACTAGGTACTATCAAGGCCTCGAGTCTCTAGCCGTACCTATCCGCAGTCAACGGCTTCTTCAAGGACCACGGCCTCGAAGCAATTGCCATCGGAGATCTGGTCGCGAAAGTGAGAAAAGGCCTAGCAGCCTCTCAAGTCGCGATTGACGACACGACGGTACGGGTCCACCTGCCCGCCTCTATCATCGTAAAAGCCCTACGCATGGCTCAAGCCCTACGACTCCAACTCACGGCGGCCACGTCGCGTGAATTGCTCCAAGCCAGCCCAGCACGCGAACAAGTACGTTTACTACGGGCATGCACTACGGTGGTACTACTCTACTTATTCTTCAGTAAAGGGGGCGCAGGCATAGGCTGCTTAACAGAGGACCTCGTCGCCTCAGAGGCCGACGGACTACGCTTGTACCACCGTACAAGAAAGGGCCAACGCGAAGTGTCAGCAGAGCGCAAACTACTATGTCACCTACCGCCTACAGTACACAGCGAGGTAGTTCACATGTTATTGTTCTTCGACGCTATCCGACACACGCTCTCGGACGGAAAATACCCGACAGCGCGGTGGGCGATTAGCACCTCCGAACGACACGACAGATGGACATCCAACACGCTCACGGGATGGCTCTCCGAGGTCACGATGGCACTGCAAGAACGACCCCCGGATGGTTACAGCTGGACATCACACTCCCTCCGAAAAGGGGCCGCGACAGCCGCATACAACATCGGTGTTACGCTACAGAAGATCAAACACTTCGGTGGCTGGTCAACAGAGTCCAGCGTCGTCCTCGACTACATCGACCCGACCGCCCTTGCAGGACGGTCATAGTGGTTCCTCTTCGGCTGGCTCACACCATGGGGTGGCCAACCAACGACGAACAACCCGCCCAATGGCGACAACATGGCAAACGGAGCCTCCCCCTGCTTTGTAAATGGTCATATTGAAATTATAGAGGTTTAGATTACACTGGGGGCGAGAATAGTCGGGCGTTGCCACGACGTTTCAAATTCTAACCGCTAGAGTACGCATGACACTGTGGGTAAAAACACAGACATGCGTTACCCCTATATGACGCGCCGACACACATAGGTCGTCCACCTTCTGCCTTTGCGCGAGCACAGCTCACGCAACCCTCCCTCCCGATTCCCTCAATTAGCGTACGTACCGGGCCCTGGCCCCCTTGCGAGCAAAAAATGTAAGAGATCAACACTTTTGGCAAATGGAGCCTCCCCCTGCTTTGTAAATTACCTGTAAGTATTACCTGTATCACCCGTATCCCGTACCTGTATTACCTGTAAGTATCACCTTACAGTACCCGTATCTTAACTGCCGGTATTCTACTTCGAATTCAAACAACAGGCAGCGTGCCGCATCTATTCCTGCCGTGCTGCTCCGGCCTCCACTGTGGTCACAAGGTCGTGCACAGTGCACACACCAACCCGTCTATTGACGTTCGTTACCTGCTGGAAGTCCCCCACACGATCATCGCTGACTGACCTTTGCAGCTAGGCAGGCGTGGGCGTAGTATCTCTGCTCTGCGTTCCACGCTTAAACACGTACGCCGACTTTCAGACTATCCAAACACCTAATAAGCAGCAGTGGATACCGAGCGAGCCGAACGCATAAACAGCGGCAGCAGTCGCAGGAGTTGTGTGCGCAGAGACAGACGATATGTCGGAGCTTATGTCCGACTCGTTGCTACTCAAGGAGGCACTTGCTTGCGAGAAAGCTTCACCAGAAATCCTGACGTTTAAGGAGGGACTGGTGGGGCGAATCACAGAACACCTGCGGACAATGGACTCCAAAGTAGCGTCGCTGGATTCCGACTATGCGGCGGAGCTAGCTCGCACGCTGTATCAGTATGAAGAGAGTCGCGTAAAGTATATGCTGCGGAGCTACTTACGTGTGCGGTGCATGAAAATTGAAAAGTATGCTATGGCTATCCTCGACGACGAGGTCACGCTGGAAAAGCTGTCTGACAAAGAGAGGTGAGTATCAAGACTGCGAGGGGGCTGCATCTATGTTAGTGACTTGATATGCATTTTTATGTAGAACACACTATCTCATCCCTATGTGTGTGTGTGTGTGTGTGTGTGTGTGTGTGTGTGTGTGTGTGTGTGTGTGTGTGTGTGTTCTACCCCAGGGAGTTTGCGGAGGGGTACGTGGTTATGCTAGGGGGGCATTTGAAGCAAACAGTGCTTAACCACATGCCGCATGGGTTCGACAGCCTCGTGTACCAGTCAGCCGCCAGTGCGGAGAAGGACATGCTGCCGCAGCCAAATCTGGACACCCACTGCTTCTGCCGTGTGACAGAGGACATTGGAATCGTGGATCTTGGTAACAATACGACAGAGTTTTCGAAGGACGACCTGTATGTGGCCAGGTACCGCCCTTTACGCCATTTACTGGAGGCTGAGAAAATCAAGCTCATCTGAGTTGTACAATTGTAACATACCACCGTCAGGCAAGTTGAATTTTCTCTTATCATCCATTCCGTTCAAAGCCTACCCTGTTGCACCAAAGCTCTGACATAGAAGAGATCAAGAGGCATATATACACTGCTATGCCTGCTGCTCATAATTCAATACCACAGCATGCAATAAAATCAGACACTCGTCTTGAATGCGATTTGCTGGTCTATTGATCATGAGCGGCCCTTTTTAGGCTGTAGTGAGACGGCTGCCCATGGTGAGCTGTGCAGTCTAAGGCATCAAGCCAAGCACAATTCGGTGGAGATAAGCATTGAAAAAGGTTGGCCGTGTATCACATCACTTTTTGGTGCAAAGTCCACCTGAGTCAGGAACAAAACGTGCGACCTTCCAAGGAGTAGAGGTGGCTTCTACCCGGTGACAATGTGCCTAACGTGGGGAAATCATCAGCTCTGGGCGGACATACTCATCAAACTCCTCCGGTGTAACCACTCCTAACGCCACAGCGGCCTGCTTAAGCGTTGTCCCCTCTTTGTGCGCCTTCTTGGCAGCTGCTGCGGCTTTATCGTAGCCAATCTTGTTGTTGAGCGCGGTCACCAACATCAGAGACTCATTCAGCAGCTGACTGATACGGGCTTCGTTCGCCACAATGCCAACAACGCAATTATCCGTGAAAGACTCTGCTGCATCACCCAGGAGGCGAGTGGACTGTAGCAACGAGTTCACCATCATAGGCTTGAAAACATTCAGCTCAAAGTGGCCGTTGGAGCCAGCTACGCTGATTCCGGTGTGGTTGCCCATTACTTGACAGCAGACCATCGTCATTGCCTCGCATTGCGTCGGATTGACCTTGCCAGGCATAATGCTGCTGCCAGGCTCGTTCTCAGGCAAGCTAAGCTCGCCCAGCCCGCAGCGAGGGCCGCTCCCCAAAAACCTGCGTGCCCATCCATGACAAAGGAGCAGCGATAAATGAAAGTAATCAACGAAAAATCGGCGATTTGAACTGGAGACTTAGGGACGCACCGTATGTCATTAGCCACCTTCATAAGTGATACTGCCACCGTGTTGAGCTGCCCGCTCGCCTCCACAATGGAATCGTGCGCTGCAAGAGCCTCAAACTTGTTAGTGGCAGTGACGAAAGGGAGGCCCGTGGCGCTTGCAACTTCGGCAGCCACTGCCTCAGCGAAGCCATGGAAGGTGTTCAGGCCTGTCCCGACGGCGGTGCCGCCCTGCGCGAGTCTGAGCAGACTGGGCAGGGTGCTCTCCACCCGGCTGATGCCGTATGCCACCTGCAGGAAACCAAAGTCGCAACGTTGCTCCTACTAGACAAAGGCACCGTGTTGTTTCTCATTGAGATTGTCGCATGGCATGTGGAAGACAGTAAAGATTACCTGCTGAGCATACCCACTGAATTCTTGGCCTAGAGTCAGTGGAGTCGCGTCCTGGGTGTGTGTGCGCCCAATCTTAATGATGGCATCAAACTCCTTTGACTTGGCATCCAATGCAGCCTGCAAGACGTACGTCGCGATGGTGATGATTGAAAAAGATAAATTTCGGGGATTAAGGTAGTGACGTATGTAACAGCATTCAATAAATGTTTATGCGGTCAATGGCATACATGAGAGGCACAACATGGTAGGTAGTTTATTGAGCCAAAAGCATACATGCAGCTTCTTCAGCTTTGGAATCAGACTGTTGCTGATCTCCGTGGCGGCAGCAATGTGCATGACCGTCGGGAAGGTGTCGTTAGAGCTCTGACCCTTGTTGCAGTGATCGTTGGGATGGACCATTTTGGAGCCAAGCTCGCCTCCCAGGATCTCAATCGCACGGTTCGCGATGACTTCATTCGCGTTCATGTTACTCTGCGTGCCGCTGCCAGTCTGCCAGACGACCAATGGGAAGTGATCAGTGAGCTTACCATCCGCCACCTCTGTCGCTGCCTGCACGATGGCACCCCCGATCTTGGAATCCATACCCTTGCCCATGTTCACCTGCATCATGACATGCTATTACCTCAGCACACTGCCGCATGCCCAAACCTCTGTGTTTCCTCCCATCATTACCTCCATTCCCCACTGCAACTAAACCAGCATGATGCCTCACGTCCTGCTGACTCATAAACCTGGTGGTGTAGCCTAGCTCGTAAATCAAGCACACCCTTCACCAAATTGCTGACGCTACACTATCCAAAGCACATGGGTATTGACAGCATTGCAGTGGCTTCTTGTGGCTCGAGGAAGACCTTTTTTCCTGCCTACCTTGGCTACAGCCCGCTTAAGCACGCCAAAAGCGCGGACGACCGGCTCCGGCATCACTTCCCGCTTGCCACCAATCTTAAAATTCATCGTGCTTCGCTGCGTCTGCGCTCCCCAGTACCTACAAGTCCAACTCGAATGACCCGACTGCGAAGTATCTAATAGCCTACATACAGAAAGCTCCCGAGACATCCGACATACTCTTTGTCGAGGCCATCGGAAGACAGGACGGCGCTCACCTGTCAGCGGGGACTTCAAGAGGACCGAAGGTGTCGCTTTCGGTTCGTGTAGAGGCTAGCCGAAGGCCTGAAACAATCCATAAAAATCACACAGGCTTACTAAAGTTCGACTAGAGAAAGTGGGCAACTCCCAGGATCGGCCACTAGGGTTGCTGCGGGTGGGTGTGAAGACCACAGAGCGGTCTCACCATTGGGCAGCGACTTCGCCCCCACCCACACGGCGGACGAGGGCGCCACATGCCATCTTGCGGCACTAGAAAGCCGCACAGACGAGTATCGAAGCGCCATGCAAGTGCATCTGCCGGGAGGCCGGGAGAGGGTTGATCACGAGGGGAAAAAAATTCTGCGCTGCCATCGTTTCCTTGCACGACCTCTAAAGTAGGGGCATCGCCATCGTTATCTCGGCGCATTTGCATATTGTGTGGAAGTATGGGAACTACGCAACAATGCTGCCGGGCAAGTCACTACGCAGTTTCGTCATTTACGTACCAATAACCCAGCAAATTTGATTGTACCATAATTTATGAAAATCATATGAGATGCTAGTGCAAATACTTAAAGGTTTTATTCTGTTTCATCCACGAGGCTGGCCAAGCATGCTGCCGCCCTTGAAGAAATGCATGTGGGCAAGTCGTTGGACACACATAGATTGTCTTGCGCACATTGTTCACAGTTATGAACAAAAAATTAGTAGGCGGGCGGGATGCGTTCCGGACCCACAATATTGTCTTCACTCTTGATGGGTTGCAAGCGCCTTCACCCAAACCAATGTCGCGGGAAGTGAGGCACTAATTCTCAAACCGTTATTTGAAGCACTCATTATCACTCGACAACGACATCGGGGGGGGGGGGGGGAGTTCGCGCTACGATAGTTACGCCCGCATGAAGGAGTTTGTTCGCCGCTTTACGTGTGTTCCGTTTCGCCGCTTTCTTGGCGATATGCGTCGGGAATTCATGCAACATCTACCAGTGGCTCTCAATGGTACCATGGGTCCATATTTTCGTCATGGTATTTTGCAGTAGGGTTGTGCATGTGATGTTGCATGCTTTCCTTCCCCGCGTGCTTACCGGGTAGGTCCGCTTATTTTTTCTCTTTGTAGTGTTGATGGGTTGCACGGGTTTCGTTCTGGTAATTGAATAAACTTGCATCGTGGGGGCTACTCGATTATATTATGTCGCGCTTCTTTGAATGAAGGGTCATTGTCATGCGAAGTACTACACTGAGATTATCGTTAGTGGAGCCCGTTGTTATTCATCATATTCTTCTTTCCCTCTTTTCCCTCTAGGTTATTAGTCTCCCCTTCAAGGGTAGCATCCGTCATGTGCTTGCGAAGACAAAACAGTTTCCCGACATCTTTTTCTTTGAATAATATGTATGTTTTGCGCGTCTTCTCTTCGAAATCGGCATCAAAGACATTCACACAGAAAAAAGCCCGTTACAAGCGGCACGCATTTAATTACCCGCCACGCACAGCCGCGATGGCCATGCAATTCGATTGGGGGGTTGAGTAATGACTTTCGAACAACACACCACGGCGCGCTATTCACTAACGTGAGCACCTCTATCGGCACGCTCCGATTATTGTGGGCACACACGTTGGATTTGCGGCCGAAATTTATGGATGTGCAGGTTATGCACGCCTCTATGCGTGGCTCGGTGCACGTAGTGTCGCGATAAACCGGGAGACTACTCGACATTGGGCTTTCAACATGTTTGCACAATTGTACGAGTATCCGCCGAGTGTGTTGCGCCCGGCCGCCTACATAGCGGCAATACCGGGAATGGCATATCGTGTGCACTAGGTTTTCCTACCAAGTGCCCGAAAATACAGCCAAGGAGCACGGGCTAGGGACCTATTGGGCTTGAGGGACGGTTGACTTGGAGTGTAAGCACCCTAGCGCGCGGATCGCTGGGCTTTCTAGCTTTCGTATCGCTGGGCGTGAAATATGGCGGGGAGCTTTCAAAGTACCCTAGCACGGGCCTTGGTTTGGCATGCGGCAAATGGCACTGCACCATGCCAACATGGAGCATGAAATGGGTGACGCCGTGAATAGACGAAATATAGAGCGCTGATTGTTGAGCGTATTGGCGGAGCGGGTGTGCGGGTACCACTTGTCCAAGGGTTGCTAGCTGCGCGCGAATGTGGCAGATTTTGAAACCCTGAAAACTGTAGTTGGCTATACGAGGGGCTGGATGGCATCGGACGGCGGATTTGACGCGAAAACCGGCCGGTAGGCGTAAATTATATTGAAAACTTATGTTGACTTGGGGGAAGGGGTTCCATTTGCAACTTGGTTTGCTCGAATCGGACACCGTACGGCAAAGTTAGGCTTTTTTTAGCCTCCCAAGCTGTGGGTTTCCGGCCCCTATCCCACCAACGTCAAGCATCTTAACGGCACATGCCATCACACCCACGTGCTCCCATGTTTGCGGACAGCATGCTGGGATCATATAAACCGCGTGCTGTGTCGCCGATTTCGGGAGTTTTCACGAGCCATAGTGCGGAAAATCCAAATTTTGGGGCGCCCGAATCAGGGTATGCCCCGAAATCGGGGTTGACCCGCAAACCCTAATACGTCAGTTCGTAGCCGTGACGGGCATCGTTTGTGCCATGCTTCCCCCTTAACTTCACCGTCAACACAAGTTTCGGTCCGCTTTTTCAACGAGCTAAAGTACAGTTAAACCCTAGAAACCCTACATGATAAACACCCGCCCTACGCGAAAGGCCCTATTTCACTGGCAACGGACTTTATGGGAAGAGTGTATATGGGCTTTGAATGAAAATGAAAATGATACGAGGGAGAGGGAGCAAATTAGAAATAAAGGAAAATGATATGGGCAAGAGACATATGGAAATGACGCTACTAGAACCACAACATTGTGTAGATAGTATTTATGTGTGTGTGGCAATTTGCCTTCCGTGAGCTAACTGTTGACACAAATATGTTCTTGTTATTTTATAACTGTTGCATGTGGAAATGCACATAAACATATATAGAATGTGAAGAGTACAATCATGCAACAATACATTGCAATACATTGTACATGTACTCGTTACTAAATCCAATTTGTGCTTTTCCATCGGAAGGACGTACACCGTGGGTACGTCGTTGGTGCAATTAACAAGGGCATTGATGCGTACTGTACTACCGTTACCTCCCAAAACGTATGTATAGGTAAGCACATAAAATATATAGAGCTAGAAGAGGCGCAAGACGAAGTTCCCAATGCAGAACGAGGTTCTCAATGTTGGACGAACCGTGTCGCTAGTCTATCGACAACGGTTGGAGAGCCCTAGCACATGGCACGTCGACCAAGCGAGAGCAAGAACAAGCTCGCTAGGCGAGACCTATTTAAGCCTAGTACGGTAGAGGGAGGTGACAAAACCATTTAACAATTCCTTTGTTCGAATACAATATACTGTTAAACACTAGCAGTCAAACTCCTTCTCATTTTTCCCTCCATCCGCACTTCCACTTGCAGTGACAGCAGCGGCAAGCAGACCAAAACAGATTTACGTCTGCAGTTAGCTTTTAGAAGGCAAATTGCCGCACTGGTTTCGGAGCTCTTTGATCGACGCACGCTTTCGTTGTTGCTTAATTCGTTCGACGGTGATTGATTGATTTGATATGGCTTTTGTTGGACATGGTTAGATTGAATAAGTTGAAATTGTTAACAACAATACAAGCAAAATGGACCGGTTGTTGTCTATCGGCCCTCTATAACCCAGCCATACATGACTTACGAGCAAAGTATAGACCGGGTACTCTTCGACCATGTACACCCATCGACACACCTATCTGCAATGTGTGCCGACGTTCCTCGGGAGTTTTATAAAAACTGTAGGCAACCGCAACAATCGCCACAATCCCCCCGCCTAAGCAGTAACAACATAGATTTTGTAATCACAAAAAAAAGATCTAAAAATAAATCCATTTGTCAAGAAATGCAAAACTAGACTGCTGCTCGACCTTCACGACGCACGGCCCGCTCCCTACGAACATGGGTGCCGACTGGCATAGGCCGATCGGCGTTCGGGAGGGACGCCGGGCCAGCCTGATCTAGCTCCCGCGTGACTTCGGTCCTGCCGAAGATAGGAGGGGAAAGGTTGGCAAAAAAACCCTCCTCACGTAGTCGCTCGTTGATCCCGCCGTCGAATCCCGTAAGCCCCGCCCCAAGATTGTAGCCGCTCCTACCGACGCGACGTTCCTCCTTGTCGAGGTCCCCCGTCACCTCGAGGGCAGGTGGGGGGTACCCAGACACACAAACACATGGAAAAGCTTGCGCTCCTGCCTCCGCGCATGGATTTTCCCTCTCATTTTCCCGGTTTTTCCTCTATCTAGTATCCGGGTACCTCTCTCGAAGTCCGACATGCGCCGTACCCTCCCCCCTCTGATTGCGCGTCCACCGAGCAACATTTTTCGAGTGTGGGCCTCCGCGCTCACCCGAGCCCATACTCTCTATCTTTTAGATCTGTCATACGGTAGTGGGTGTCGAAAGGGGGGGGGGCAGGTCACCGTAGCCGGATCCTTCGGGCCGCGGCCCGCGGGTGCACGGAAATTAATCAAAACCCTCCGTGCGGGGTTTTCCGGCGGCGCCGACCCGGAGGGTCGTCGTCGCCAAATCGTGTCGCCCCCCCCCCCTTCACGACCATCCTCCTTGCCGCCCAAGCGTACTCCTCCCCCCGTTAGCTGTGGCTTGGCGACGTAGTAGTCCGCGAGTGAGCGCCATGTCCTAGTGTTGCCTCCCGACCGGCTCGACACCGGGTACGGACACTATTTTTAGTTTCCAAAAATGCCCTCCGTACATGGCTTTCCGGCGGCGGATGGTCATGAAGATCGCCGCCGCCTCATCTAGCGGCTCTTCCGCTTGCGACCGACCACCAGGCTGTGTCATGTCGTGCCTCGTCCCCCGGGAAGGCTCGAATGACACATGGTTGGTCGACGGGTAGCGAGTGCCCTTGCGTGGCGCGTTTCCCGGATGACCATCACCAGCTCCGACGCCCGCGTCCCACGGCTTATCCGGCCGTACCATCCTCGCCACCTAACGCTCCTGAGGTAAAGGCCCCACCCCAAAGCAGGCTTGTATCCAATAGTATCATACCATGAAAAAACATATCGGACGGGCCGAGCGGGAGATCTTGGCGCCGGTATTGCAAAGAAATTATTTATTCAAAAGCCATGTGAGCATGGCCCTCCGATAGTTGCTTATCCCGCGGATCGAGCTTTCGGCCCTCTTAGCCCCTACCGTGCCAAACTTGGCATGGCTACGGGGTTTCCAGCGCCCACCACGGGATGGTGAGGGGATGCCGACGGGCGTGCGAGAGCAACCCCCTCCGGGGTCGCCGCCGCTGCGCCGCCGGCGGGCGCCTAGACCTGGTTACTACGTGGTGGTCGTACTACATGTCGGAGGTTCGAAAGCCTCTGACATTAAGCTTGTTTTACAACGTCAACCCCGTAGTGGTAAAACTTGGTTTCCTGCCGGTTCGATCTTGCCTAACGAAGAGCGTGTCGATGGTGTCGTTCGTGATTTGTTCGAGGAAACTGGCCTTACCTTACTCCCGACGACTTAACCATGTTGAGTAACAATCCGGTTCGAGTGTCGTTACCTGAAAGGAAACACCAACTTGTTTACGTCTTCTCGGCATTTGTTCAGGTACCAAAAGTGACAGCAAAAAGTGACACCAAAAACTTATGCACTCGTGCTAAGGTCGCGAAAGCTGTTACTACCCAGTCGACCATTCATCATTATGGTACTTACGTCGCTCTAGAATTGATTGACATTGACGACGGTCTTTCGCTTATGCCAAGTAAGATTGGGCTACTTACTTTACTTTTATGTAAATTTCAGTTACTAAACTTTGGTTACGTGGCTCAATGGGAGACTTGTTGTGACAACCAATCAATTGCTCTCTCACGAGGACACGTGGATATTGAGGCAGTTTCTTTTCTACTTTCGTTTTTCAAATGTCGACTTTTACCATGTGTGGATATTAATCAGAGGCTATATCAACCGGTTGTGTGGAGAGACGCCGACTGATTTACGCATGAGAGTTCCGGCCCCTACTGTTAGCTTTGTAGGGTTGACCGTAACTCATCATGAGACGCTGCGTAAAGCAACGATTAACGTCCCCTACCAATCAAGCCGTGACGCACGTGTGCTTGAAGACTGGCTTGAGGCGCAACCTCAACGCTTCGCCATGCTAGGGATCAACGCCGACTCGTACAACGTTGTTGTGTGGGTTACGTCTCAATTCTCTTGACCTCTGAACATTTGGTGGCTCAACCGTAAACAGCAAGCAGCTATTCTAGACTCTTTCGACTCTGTGGTGGAAGAAACTCGAAAGATGTCCCTTCTGCCTAACATCCGGGATGGCGTAATTAACGCCCTTCTTGGACTTACACAAGGGAACTTGAGCTACGCCGACTACACTCAGTTGTTCAACGAATTTTTACTAAGGTCCCGCCAACCTCTTACGGGTGATCTTCAGTGCGTTCGGCTCATCAATGGGCTGGCTAATTGAAATTGAAATTGAAATTGTTTACAACATGTACCGTATGCGCCGGTTTACATCAAATACCGCATAGTAGCGACGCGGAGCAACGGTCAAAGCGCTGGATTTGTAGACAACTCGTCAAACAAGGGACGCCGCAATAACTCGTCAAACGCGTTGGATGCGTCGCCTTGCATGTCCGCCCAGTCCGGTGAAGCGTCAAGCGCAGGTCGAACCATGAATTGTACGATCTCAACCCCGCCGTGGATGCCGACCCCAAATTGGTGCCGAGCAGCCAACCATTGAGACAATTCGTCACCAATCACGGCGAGAAGCGCACGATTCGCGAAACGAACCAAAACGGAGCCAATTACAATCGGGCGCAACGTCCCCTTTTGGTCGCGAAGTTCTTACTCTTGTGCGCGTCGTTGTTCGGGATCAAGCTTGTCTAGCGGGACAAGTGTGGCGGAGGCGAGGAATGAGGCAACGCGTGGTGGAACCTCTTCATTCACGATGGCTTCGGCTGAACCGGTGAGAGTGCAAGGGGAACCCAACACGCGAAGAGTTTCAAACCTCCAACCCTCGACATGAGGACTATACTCTCGAGGGCATCTAGCAATGACCTCCATGATATCACCTTCCGAAGCACGGAGTTTGATACGAGGGAGGGAAAAGGGATCCGGCAACACGTCCGCGAGGTCGTCATCGTCTTGTGGGTGCAATCGTTATAATTCCTCGTGCACCCCACGACCACTTGCAACGGGGTTGGAGTTTAGGGCCTCAATAGCACGACGGTACTCCCCAACCGCAGTTAGACTGGCCGCCCGGTTGGCTACCTTGGCCGAGACGCCGTTATGAAAGGGTTGCGAAGGGGAGATGGGGTCGGTACCGGCCCTCGAAATTGAGGTAGGTAGCGGTGCCCGCCCATTGGTAAAGAATGCGTGAGCGCGAGCGGCGGAAAACAATGTATCGAGATTTCATGACGCCCAATGGGCTAAGTGGTTGTCACGGTAATCCGCGACCGGGTCAGGGGGCAGATGCCCTGCAGAAGCGAAATCAGACATGGGGCGCAAAACTAATAAGCGCGGAAATAAAAGCAACGCCGCACAAGCCGCTTCCGCGGAAGCCCCTTGGGTGGTCCTACCACGGAAAGACAAACCGCAACCGACAAGCTCCTCGAAAACCGGCTTGACGAGGCGTACCACCGAAAGGGGGACGCCGTTCGAGGACGCACTAGATCGTAAGGAAAGGAGGTAGGACTCGAAGAAGGCTTTGGAGTTCTCCCCGCCAGTGGCCCCATGGTCAAGGCACCATTGGACGCCGGGGGGGGGCAAGGACTAGGGATGCAGCGGGGACGGCCGACCGCGTGGAAGCGAAGCACCGCATGCCGGCGGTTGGGAGGGCGTAGTATTGCGGTGATAACAAGATTGTTGGTGTCTACCAAGGCCACCGCTCCGAAAGTATCGTCCGCAAAAAGTGCACGGCGCAAGAAGGTGGCGATCGGCATCCACAACTGGGCAATTGTCGGGCGCGAAAGTGCACGTTGTCCCGGGGAAGTTTAGATGGGTGCATAACGCTTGAAGGGTCGGGAACAACGCGGAGCAACCAACGCACCTCAAAGGAGCGGGAGAGCGCATTGTGGGAGCGAAGGGTAAAAGCCGTGACGGAGTATTGCCAGGTTGTAAGGCATGCGAAGGCGCTTGAGCGTTAGGTGATGATGTGGGAAGGTCGCCCGGGGTGGGGGCCATAGAGCACGACCCGGCGCCACCGCCGTTCGACCGGCCTAAAGGTGGCGGTGGAGGACGCCGATGACTATGTCCCGGCCGGATTGCCGCGGCGGCCATCCGGGGTGGCACGTGTGTCGCGTCCTAAAATAAGTAGAGCACGCGGGGTCGAAGGGGGGGGGGGGGGGGGGGGGGGTTGTGGCTTGAACTATACCGGAAGTCGCCCGAGGTGGTGAAGATTCGCCGCCGACGTGGTGGGCTCCTCGATGCCCGTCCATCGCGCCTCTAACCCCGCGTTGCTTGTAGTGGGGAGCCTTGACGCCCGCGATGGAGACGCTCACGAATGAAGCAAAAAGCTATTTGGTACCCGAGTACAAGTCGCCACAACAGTCGAATGGAAACTCCGCCATACAACGCCGTAGAGGAAGTGGTGCGCCAAGCAATAAAGGATGACCTTCCGAATAGCGGGCTCTGAGTACGGGTAGTGATTAGAATGAAGTTGGCGGGTGAGAGAAGTACTGAAGTTGTAGTACACATACGAGGATAGCAATGACGCGTGCCGATGCCTTGAGCCTTGAAGGGGGGTGACCACGCGCGGGCGAAAGTCGTAGCGGTATTGGTAGCGGCCAACAATCTCGAGGATATCGAGAATAGGGGCGATACGGGCAGTTGTACCCGGCCGGGGGTGGAGCGACGAATAAAAGATCCCGGGAGGGTCACGCTAGCGATGGTACAAATAAAATGCACCGGAGCCGGCGACGGCGAGTGACCGCGGACAAACAAAAGAATATTGTATGTATGGTACCGCGCGATACCACAGCGTAGGAGAGCACCGAGACAAAAGCAAACACGAATAGACGGGCGGGCGTCACGCTCACCGCTGCGAAGTTCCGTGCTGCGGGCTCCCGAGGCAAGCTCAGTCGTACATGCGCATGCGGTGGCGGCGGCGAAAAAAAAGACGGCGTGGTGCAATAAGACTAATGCTCGCATGACTTTATGACGTGAACACGCTAAAAGAAGCAAAAAACGCCGCAACTTAAGAAAACGGTACGGGATAGCAATAATTATCAATTGTCGCTAAGCTCTCGCTCGTAATGTTAAAGTACAGCACTATCAATACATGACCGTTAACAATTGTCAACGTTATCAATGAATACGTATAGAACATAGTACATATAAACAAGATACAAGCAGCATTGTGTCTCGCTGGAGTTGTCTAGTTCTCATGTCACCATCACACAACGTCGTTGCGCACACACCTTTCGACACACCAAACGTCTCACGGGCACCTCCGATAAGCGGTTTCTGCCTGCACGGCTTACCTCCGCATGTATTACCGCTACACGGACAAACTCTCCCCTAAAGCACTCCGTTGCATGTTCATTGGGTATTGCGATGATGGCCAAGGCTACTTGCTTCTCAACCTCGCCAGCGGCAAACTCATTCGGACCATCCATGTCGCTTTCGTTGAATCTCAACCAACGCATGCCGCAATAGTCCCAACCGTCGCTCTTGGCACTTCACAAGCCTCTCCACCAAATGGTCTCGAGCCTAGGGGGTCACCAATGCCAATCTCGCGTTTGATGACACCACATAATTCACATTCTCGACCAGCAACCCCTTCGCGGTCCTAAAAGACACGTCGGAGGACGACAACACCACTCATGACACTGACCACGTCGATTGTGAGGCTTCTTGATGCTCCGCGGCAGCTGCTTATGTCCAACGCATCAACATGAATGCCGGGGTATTCACGCAGAATAAACCTGTGAGACCACGTCGCACGACGGCACAACCTCGAGGGCCAGAGGGGCAACTTGCGCCAAGCGAGGAACCCGCGACATGCCCGCCTCCGACGGAGATTCCCGTGCCGATCGACATCAAGCACGCCTCAAGCGGCAAATACGTTGCAGCATGGCGTAAGGCATTCCGCTCAAAGCTTGCGTCTCTCCACAATAAGGGTACTTTCCGCATGGAGAGTCTGCCACTCGGACGCAACGCCATTGGCAATAAGTGGGTCTTCAAGGTCAAGGCTAAAACATATGGCATAGTCGACCGTTTAAAGGCACGATTAGTTGCTCAAGGGTTCAGTCAGCAACGAGCAAGACTCGACTCCTCGGAGACGTTCTCTTCAATCGCCAAGCTCAACACCATGCGTACAGTCTTGGCCATCGCTACCACATGCACTCGGCAGACATCGAAACGCGTTTCTCAACGCAGACCTCCAAGAGGAAATTTACATGCGCTAACCCAAAGGGGCAGAGGATGGAACGCCTCGAGTCATGCGCCTCCTCAAGAGAATCTATGGGCTTAAACAAGCCTCGCGTAAATGGTATAAGCTTTTCATCAGACTCTCTCCTCCCTCGGGCTCAAGCGAGCGACGTATGACACCATCCTCTAAACAATGAACCACCCATTTGCATGGCATCTACATTGTCATGGTATATGTGGACGACGACATTCTCATCGTCTCAGACTCTCTCAAGTGGATTGAGTCGGCGAAGTGGGCAATTGGAGAACATTTCCGCATGACGGATTTTCGTGAAGTCAAATTCGTCCTCGGGATGGACATTGTTAGCAACAAAGAAGTAGGGACCATCAATCTCTCTCACGAACAATACACTAAGGAGATCCTCGAGAATTACGGCATGTTGGAGAGCACACCCTCGAAGGTGCCCATGGCACCTACACACTATCGGGACGGAAAGGTTGCATCCGACTAAGACAATATGGCCCTAACGCCATCGGAACACGAAACCTTCCGTGCTATTCTCGGTTCTCTGAACTTCCTACGCATGTGTACCATACCTGACATTGCATTTGCGATCAACGACATCAGCATGCGCCAAAACTGCTCCCACGCAACTGCATATGGAGCAACTTAAGCATTTGTTGCGCTACTTCAATGGCACGAGACCCATGGGCATCACCTATGGCCAGCCGTAAAAAATAATGCAAAATTCATACATCAAGGTGCTCTCAGACTCAAATCGGACGGCAAACACGACGACCTGACGATCACAGTATAGGGAGGTAGTCATGCTTAACGGCGGAGCCGTCAACTGGACCTCCAAACAACAAGAGGTGGTGGCCTTGTCCACCACAAAGGCAGAGTATGTCACCGTCAGTCGCAATTAATTAGGATGTCCACCAACGCCAACACGGTGCTACAACAGCTTACGAGGACAACCAGAGAGCAGTCCAGCTTGCTAACAACCCCATGGCCTCAAACATGACAAAGTACATCGACATCAAGCACCACTACATTGGGGAGCGAGTGGATGCAAAGACACTCGCGGTTGTGTTAGAAGGCACGGCATACATGCTGCCAGATAGCCTTACGAAGGCACTACCGGAGCCGAAGTACACGATGATTTTTAGGCGTTGCATGGGAGCGGCGCCAAGTGGATACTAGTTTGCTTACATTACTTCCAATGAACTAGACGCCCTATTATTGTACATTATTATCAGTACGTGCACGTTCACAATTGTGAACGTTATCAGTGAATACGTATAGTTGACCTAGTACAGATAAACAAGATACAAGCAACAATGTGTCAAACCGCTGTTTAGTTCTCCTGTAATCATCACACAGCGTCGCTGCGCACACACGTGTCGACACAACTAACGTCTCACGGGCACCTCCGATAAGACGTAATGTTCGCATATTTTTTCTGACGCCAAGCCCAAAACCTTGTACCTCGGTATTGGTCCGCGTTTTTCCTCTGCATCCCGATCTCGTTCCCCGTCACCCACGAGGCCGTGACAACACAACTTTGACCACCGCGTAGACGCTTTTTCCCGTCGGGAAGGGGAAGCGAGCGCGTGTCTTGTCTTGTTGTCCTTTAAGTGCTTGCGCCGCTAACCCTCGATCGGTTTTCCCTCGATCGCTCCTCCTTTGCGGCTAGTCTCTACTCCCTATCTCAGCTACAATCGCGCCTATCGCTATCGATGGGGCTGCACTAGACCAAAAGTGTGCGTGGGAGAGGGGGGTGGGGGGGGGGCAGTGACAATTGCCAGTTTTTGCCCTATCGCTTCGAGCGCCCGATTCCACATGACCTACGGTTGCCTACATACGCATGCTATAGAGCGGGTGAAATCTGTGGGGAGTTGGCGAAAATAAATCCCGAATACTACATGGACCTTATTTGTCGACCATTTTTTCTCTACAACTTAAGGCCCTTAAGTTGTCGGGCCGGGGTTCCCACAACTTATCTCGGTTGTACGTTTTAATATCCCGTATTGTCGCTAGGTTATGCGAACACTGCAATACAACGAGATAAAATTGGCGGAAACGACTTTTCTACGTAATCGCTAACGTATGCACATTAGTCTAATTCGCCTTAGATAGATAGGTATGAGGATATTACCCTTATACTCCTTTGCTCCCGTGTACGGGTTCGCGTCACGCTTTATGTTTAGATTGATTTAAATCTAGAGGTATGCATATCCAACCCCCATGTGTACGGGGCAGTGACTCTAGCGGTTATTGTTACCGTTAGTAACCGCACGTCGCACATGCAGAGCAACCACCTTGCCCTAGTAGTTAGACGCAGCCAATGACCAAACGACTTCCCCAACGGTCATTTTGGCTAGCCCTCGCCTCATAAGCCGGAACTAGCTACGAGCCTAGCACTCCCTACTTTTGCGCTCACCCATCTAGGCTTCGGGCAAATGCAGTCTCGACTTTCGTAGCCTAGTAGGGTGTCAGTTTACCATTGTCCCATGCGCACTCGAGCGTCACGCGACACTTCCTTCGTTCTGCTACGTAGCCACGCATCATGCAGCCAGAGCAGTCCACATCCGCCGCACGGTAAACGTGCCCTAGGGTAAATAAGAAGATTTAACAACTGGGGGTTGGACTATGCCAAAGATGACAACTTCCTTACTTTTTGGTTAAACATGCAATAAAACACATATACATAGGTGTTATTTTTTGTTCAAGCTTGATTAGGGAAGGGTGGGTGGGTTGCGCGAGCCGATTGGGCGAGCGCAAAAACATAAGGTGGCTGCTACCAGCTAGAGGAGCTGCTTTAGAAGTAAAGCATGTGGGCGTCCGCCGCGGACAATTCACTATCTGCGCTTGTGACACTTTGTCTCCGCGCGTTGCCTTCGGCGGACTCAATATTGTACGTTAACTAACCGTTCAACCCTAATATTTTACCAATAGAAGAATTGAGCGACAAGAGGTCAGATTATGCCATCTATTACCGACCGAAGGTCGGCGTAGGCTAGTGATCCGGGGGTGTGGCGACTAGCCAACCAAAGAATAGCAAGGTAACCGGTGTTTCGCTCATGGTAGGGTCAATGTACTTGCAATTGACGACGTCGCGGGTTTTCGACCAACCGCCCATATATCGAATCTTGGTGAGAGGTGCACCGATGCTGTAGCGGCGGACGCCGCGCACTTCCGTAGGCTATGCGATGTCCATTTGAATTGTGGGGGGGGGGGGGGGGGTGACGCGCCGATGGCGATGCACGCCTATGGAATCCAATCGGTGATGGTCCATGCAGTCCACGCGTGCGGCGTCTCGTCGCGTGTAACGGTGCGGGCTCGGGTCCATTGTCGAGTTGGTTGCAGTCCCTGGTGCGTCTAGCGGCAAACACCTCCAACATGTCCGCTAGTAACAATACTGCAACAATCGGGAGATGTAGTAGCGGTTTGTTGGCCGCGGTTCTACGTTGATCTCCCTTTGCCTTTCGCACGAATAACAGTGTTTTACTGCCCGTCTTGTCGACCGCGATGTCGTCCATATGGCAGCGTACTAAGGTTTTCTTGCGGCAAAAATAGCAATAGCATGTACGGACTGCGAGAATCGCGCGGAAGGTCTTGATGTTTACGAGGGTGTCCGGCTGCAAGCTTAGCGCGCGGTAGTGTTTGTAGACGAATTGTAGCATATGTTGTACGATGGGTGTTGGGATTGGGACGCGAACGTCGGGGTCGTTGATCGGCTGCTCTTGCATGGTGAATCCTCGACGGGCGTCCGTTAGAAGTGTTCCCAACGCCACTGGCTCCTTAAGGTGGTCGCGAAAGAATTTGTTGATCGCTGAGAAGTAGGGTTGGAGGCTGCTGGCCGCGACGGTTCTAGCTCGGGCGAGCTATGTTATAAAGCGAAGCATATCGGCCGCGGTAACATGTAGCGGGGTGATGCCCTCTTCATCGCAAAAAACCGTATAACGTTGCATTTCGGTGCCGTAGTTGTTGTAGGTAGTGGGGGCGAGGAATCCGGTGCGAGGTCGAGCACGAGGTCGCCCAAGTCGTCCGTCCCGACGAGTGCGCCGACGTAGTTGCGAATCAAGGCGTACCAAGGTGTGTGGGCCGAAGGTTGGATGAATCGGTACTTCACTGGTGCGGCGGGGTAGTCGTTGTCCGTGAATGTCGGGACGTGTCTCAATATGGGCGCGAACGTCCGGGCGGTCGGGGCGGTGTTGAGAGTTCCGCGTGATCGGTAGAGCCAAGCCGGTGTGGTACGTGGAGGGCCGTGACGCTCCCGCCGGGCGGTCCTACGCCTTCGTACGCTCCGCGCTTGCCCGGAAAGAATTAATCTCGGGGGGGGGGGGGGGGGGGGGGGGGGGGGGGGGGTACATGACTTGCTCGTCGGATAGTTTGCTCAGTATTTGTCACTATTGTTTGGCGGGCCAATATGGCGCGATGACTGTTGCTTCGGCGCTAGATTGGCGTAGCTTTCGGACGATGTCGGGAAAGAGCGTCCAAGGTGGGTCGGACCAGTCGGTCTCCGAGGTCTAGAGTCTGTCGGGGAGATGGAGGCAGCCCACGGCTTCCGAGGTTGAGTCTCGCCAGCGGGCATTGTAGCGACGTAGTTGCGTTTCGCCTTGAGTAGAAAATGTGTCGATGGAGTGGGGCCCCCATAGTGAGTCAAGGTAAGTGAATATGCGGGGGTTGAACTCTTAGTCGTCTATGTATGTTTCGCGGATGAGTCTGTCGGCCCACACGTTGGCCGAGGATCAAATACAACGCGCGCGATTGTTGATGTTGTTGGTGTCGATGAGTTCCTATAGTATCTGAAGTTCGTCCATTGTGGCTTGCGACCGAGACGTAAGGTATCCTTGGACAACCACCATTGCTTGACTGTACTCGTGCACGAGTTATTTTCGTCCGCGCATGATTGGTGTTATCCGCGAAGGATTGCGAGTCGCACGGCCTTCAACTCTTTATGGTGATGTGTTGCTGATGATTTGCATGTGACCAAAAACCCCGTGCTTCTAGTTGCTCGTTCGGCACTACCCCCAGCCGTAACCTGAGCTGTCGCAGTGCATGTAGGCCCTCTCGATAGGGGAGAAGATGGAGCGGCCGTTATTGGCGGAGGGGACTTGTGTCCACCAGTGAAGGTTTCGTTTTAGGTGATAGGTGAGTTTCCCATCATGTTCGAGTAGCGAGGACGTCGTGCAGTTCGCGGATGTAGAAGCGAGCCGCCGGGATGGCGAGGTAGGGGTACTGCGCTTTTCCGGCGAGTTGTCGGTCGGGTAGCCAGCGGGCGTCTCGTGCATAGCGTTGCAGTAGGGTCCGGGAGAGGGTAGCAATGGCGTGTAGTTTCGAAGGAGGGGCTCGGAAGGTAGAGGTTGTAGTGTCGATATGGAGGCCGGGGTGCTCGCAGAGTTGTGTAGGCTCCCAGTGGCCTTTCGTGGGTTTGCGTCCTAGCTCGAGGCGGTCAAGTAGGGACGCGACGTGGTCTTGGAGCTGTAGAGCTGCGTCTTCGCTGTCGGCAAAATTAAAAAGGCTCCCATCTACGGGAGAATCGGGCGCCCCTCCATCGTGAGTTGCGTAGATAGCTTCGGAAAGGTCTTGGTCGCGTGGGTTGCAGGTTCGTATACCTGCGGGAGTTGTGGCCGGTGTGGTTGGGCAACGGTTCGCGAAGGTGTCGGATGAAAATTTCGGTAAGACGGCAAAAATAGTAGATGCAGCACTTCCAACCCTTCGGGAGGCCGGCAAGACGGTACAACGTGCCGCAATAATTTACCGTAAAGACGTCTCTATCCTCTTCCCGTATGCTGAGTGTGTAGATGCCGCACGTGAGGTCGAAAGAGACCATCTAGTCGCGCGTAAGGTTCTTGAGGTGATTGAGTGTCTTGTAAGTTAATTTGTGCTCTTTGCACTACTTGTTCAGGGGGCGTAGGTCGATCATGAGCCGCCATTTGTTTTTGCCCGGTTTCGGGACTGAAATCAGTATGGGAACCCATTTGTTGCGTTGTCCCGGCTCCCATGCGCATGGTTGCATGAATCTTGGAAGCTCGGAGTCCATGAAGTCGAGCTGTTGTCGTGTTGCGTGGAGCATGGAGGTGCCGCTTTTGAAAGGTGGGGGCCGACGGCCGCCGATGAAAGGTATGCGAACCCCTCGACGAATCCAGCCTAGAACTTGCTCGCTCGCGCCTTATCGTTTCTACTCGGAAGCTTTGTTCCGCTCGCGGTTACGCATGAAGTTGGAACGGTCGTTGCATGACGTGGCGCGGCGGGTCACATCGTCATGCGTTCTTGTCGGGGTTCTTGAGCTTCGAGTATTTGGTGTCGGTATTGTCTCTCGGTTGTAGCTTGGGCTCGGGTTGGGGTCTTGGGGTTGGGTTAGGGCATTCCGGAGTCGGACGGTCGGGGGAAGGTCAGTCCGGTGTCTTGCGTGCCAAGGTAGCTTCAACGGCGGCTTTGGCGCTGGCCACTAGGGAGCACTCAAGCGTCATGTCGATGAAGGCTCGGTGTAGGTTGCCGTACTCGGAGGAGGCAACGTCCGGCCGCGGTTTAAGGAAACGCTCGTAGGCGAGTTCCGCGAAAACGCGGTACGAATCGCTCGTCTTTCCTCCGCCTTTGGTGTGTCGGATGTGGGATACCCGCACAGGGGCGGCCTCCTCGAGCGCATTCTGGGTGTGGTTGCTTTGACGCATGGTGGCGATCGCTGCCTTGAATTCCGGTGAGTCCTTGGGGTGGTTCTGAATGTCTTCCGGAGATATTATGCTCGCCGTGTTAGCGTAGGCGGCGTAGGCTTCGTGGCATGCCGTGGCGTGGTGTTCTTTGAGCGTGGCTTTGTGCCGGTGGGCGGAGAGGTAACGGTAGGTGTCACATGTAACTTCCATATTTGTGGGCCGTCGAGATGTCGGGGGGACATGTACACAGGTTATGGGCCCTCCGCGTTTACGTGGGGTTTACTAGGGCACCGGCCGGAGTTTGTCCACTAAGGGGGAGTGTTTACATAATGCCATTCCGTGTGTACATGGATTAACATGGATAGCTCAAAACCTTGGGCAATGTAGGGTCCAAGAGTTTTTGTCGATGTGGTAGTCCTCATCTGGCAGTGCTACTCGGGTTACCGTCGTCGCTGGGGCTGGGGCCATGGGTCGCACGGTAGGGTTGATCGAGGGTCGCTCGGTCGGCATCTTACGCTACGGGCGTCGTGCTCCGTAATTCCACCCTTCAGCATGTCGTCTACGCCGACGGGACAGGCTGGCTCTCTGCTGACTTGCTTTGCTTCCGCTAGTTGAGTGATGAGGGCCGAGCTAAGCGTGGCCGTTAACTCGGTGAAGGCTTTCTGAAACCGGCCATTCGGACGCTTTTCTTGTGTTGTTGCGTTAGCGAGTAAGCGTTGTTCGTGTAGTTTGAATTCTGAATATGTAAAATTCCGGCGCGTCGCGAGTTTCGTCTACGACTTGTATATATGTAGCCATCGTCTTAGAGCAGGGTAGAGAGTCTCGGCTGTGTTAGACACGACTGAGTGCAAGTTGTCATCTTACGCACCTACGAGAGCTACGATGCATGTTGCGCGAGCCAATTGGGGGAGCGCAAAGGCGGAAGGTGTTTGCTACCAACTAGAGGAGCTGTTTTAGAGGCAAAGCAGGTGGGCGTCCGCCGCGGACAATTTACTGCGCTTGTGGCGCTTTGTCTCCGCGCGTTGCCTTCGGCGGACTCAGCATGGTACGTTAACTAACCGTTAAACCCCAATATTTTACCAATATAAGAATAAATATTTTTATGCAGGACTATACAGGTACCCGTACCAGTACCTGTAGGACTCATCATCTAAATCAATGCTTATTTATATTTTGATGAAGTACGGGTACTGTTGAAAATTGCTGCTTCCCCGCGCCGCAACCCGCCGCCAACGCGCAGCCGCCGCCAACTCTGCCCGCTTCCAAATATGGCGGCGGGCGTCCCACACTGTCCTCCCTCTTTCAGCTGCATCGACGGCGGCGACTCTCCACTCGGTACCTGCAGTCTCTCACCCTTGAGGCTGCTCCCGGCAAGATGCCGTCCGCAACTGCCTACCGTAACTATGGTAAGACCTTCAAGAAGCCCCGCCGTCCGTTCGAGAAGGAGCGCCTGGACGCGGAGCTGAAGGTGGTGGGCGAGTACGGCCTGCGCAACAAGCGCGAGCTCTGGCGCGTGCAGCTGGCGCTGTCCAAGATCCGCAAGGCCGCGCGTACCCTGCTCACCCTCGACGAGAAGGACAACAAGCGTATCTTTGAGGGGCAAGCCCTTATGCGTCGCATGTATCGTTACGGTCTGCTGGACGAGACCCAGGACAAGCTCGATTACGTGCTCGCGTTGCTGCCCCAGGATTTCCTGGAGCGCCGCCTGCAGACCCTTGTGTTCAAGCTGGGTCTCGCCAAATCTATTCACCACGCGCGCGTGCTGATTCGCCAGAGGCATATTCGCGTCGGCAAGCAGATTGTTAACGTGCCCTCTTTCCTTGTGCGCACTGACAGCCAAAAGCACATCGACTTCGCACTCAACAGCCCCTTCGGTGGCGGCCGCCCCGGTCGCGTGAAGCGCAGGAATGCTGGTAAGAAGGGTGGCGGCGATGGCGACGAGGAAGACGACGAGTAGATTCTGACGACATAAAATTTCCCACCCGCTTCTGAGCCAGGTGCAGGAGACCCAGGGTTTTTGGGGTGCTGAGCGCGAAGCCTTTTGTAAGTCAGGGTGCTGGTCACAATTACTACTACTATTGGGTGAGGCCGGTTGTGGAGGCACACCTGGAATACAGATTGCGGAGAGGAGATGGGGAGGGGGTTGTGAATGCTCACCACGCGTCTTTCTATTCCAGCCTGGCCACCATGCACCTTACAAACTGATAGGCATGGACTGCCTCCTTTCGCTCCCGCAATGTCTCTCGCTTCAATGATGTTATGCGTTTTCAGTCAAAGTATATTCATAATTTGACGTTCTAAAATAAGGAAGCATCATTTCCTGTTTTCGATGCTGTTCATCTATCTACCAAACACTATGTGCCACTTAATTTTATTCATCAACTGTCATCCTCTAGCAGCTGTATGCTGAAACACTTATCGTTTAGGTCACGCATCCGCACCCACAGCTCCGTTTTCAACTGGAATGTAATTAACTTATTGTGGTAACGTTTTCCCAAATGCTGACCCACCGGTTTCCGAATACCAACAGCCGGCCTTGCCTATCCCTCCTCACTGTATTGTGTTTATATCGGTCACTTTCAATACTCAAGTTCCTTGCATCGGGCCCTCATGAATCTGCAAGTGTGAGGAGTTTCCTGACTTGTAGCAGGCGCCCAGCCCGGCAGAAACGGTCAGTGCAATCATCAATAGCGGTATCCATAGCATGGATAGTGGTGACTATATGTGCGCAGTGGGGTAATGAATAACACACATGATACGGGCCAGTGTAACGAATGAGGACACAATGAAGCTGTGGAACACGCGTTGTCAAATCCGGCTCGCATGGCTAACCACTAAGTATGTAGTAGAGTGACTGCGAAGCCGTGCAGTGTTCCGCTGTGCTCTAATGTCGATTGATATTTCTGTCGTCAATATTGTTTTGAGTTGCATTTCGGAACATACTCAACAGAATTGGGGCACTCCATCAAAACATGTGCGAATACTGCAGGCAACTCTGATATTGACTCATAGTTTGAACGGACGTTTCATGTCAGTGATAGATGGCACGTGTTGGCCATACAGCGTGTATGCAGGGTCGTGATGAAGGGTGACTTTGTTGTGAAAGCCGAAGTATCGCGATAGCGATTATTAAACCTTGTCGCCGCAAGTTCCTTTTTTCGAAACCTTACGGGAAACCGGCTGCGGAACATTCACTACAAGCATGACTTAGCGGAGTTGAAAGCCCGCACAGCACGACGATTCGGGAATGCGCCAAATTCTGCAAGATAAGAAGAGCTTGCGGCGACAATAGACGAACAACTCGGTCACACGCCACCTTAGGTATGCATATGAGCATGATCGGGAAAACATTCGAATACAAATCTCGAATCATGCCATCCAACCTCGTGACAACCATGGAGAAGAAGCGTGTGATCAAGTAAACTCTGTATTATGAAGATAGACAAAAGCCTGGAAATACATGCCTGATTCGCAGCCATCACGGGAAAGTAAGCAGGGCAGACCAGCAACAACATAAAAGCACGGACAGATGAATTTCGGGTACATTATTCCACGCGTCTTGCAATCAGTTCCGATACTTTCATTCATATAACCAATTTCTTACAAGAAAACGCAGCGGAGGTCACTCAGCAAAAAGAAGAAAAGAAATACTTTCATTAATGCATTGTTTTGAAAAGCCATGCAAACACACGGCGGAGAAATGCCGTCGTGAAATGCCACGTGAATCGTAGTGACGGCGCCATGCAAACACACGGCGGAGAAATAGAAATAATACCAGACTTCATCGGAATTGATTACAAGCCTTAACAATCATATATCACAAATACAAAACCATCATGTGACGGGCAACTACAGTACATTGCCAGACATTGTATATACAGGTACTCGTTACTCTAACAAGACTATTATCCCTGATTACAATAATGATCTACATCAGGTTCAACTGATATTTTACAGCAGATTATGTAACCTGCTTTACCTGCGTCATGTTACTGCTCCATGCTACCGGGCCAGCTTCCTCACAGACAACGCTCGTGGAATATACCATCTGAAGAACATTGCACGTGAAGCCTAGACGACTTGTTGATAAGCATAGTGACAAACCCACCTTCAACATATGTTCTCTTTTCCACACACTTTCTGACCCTTTGTCAACTGCATACCTAGGATGAGTAATGCGACCTCCGTGTAATTATGGAAGCATGTGTGTTATTGTAATTATGTGTGTAATTACAAGGGTCGGATGGGTTTTAGGTTTTAGGCTTAGGGTTCAACGTTTAGGATACCCTAATCTCTAAACCCTTCAGTAGGGCTATATGAGGCGACCGCGCCAGGGCTGGCGCGCACCGCGCAGTCATGAAGTATTACATCCGTAATTATGGGACCTCTTGCATTAATGTAATTACATGTGTTTTTACCAAGGGGGGGGGGGGGGGGGGGGGGGGGGGGGGGGGCGCATTACTCATCCTAGCTGCATATAGTAAACAACCTATTACATTGGTGCTCTAACCCATATCGGTCACAACCCTCTTGCTGCCTTGACCGGCTTGCTCACCCTCGACACTTGAGGTATTTTTGCACGTATTACACAGCTTTTGGTCAACCAACCGGTCGCAGTCTTTCCGCGCGCGCCGTCCTCGAGTCATTCAGCTTGCCGGTAATTGACCACTTGGTAGTTGCTTTCTCGCTTATACTTCTGCAAGTGCCCTCTATTCCGGTGTCGAGTTAACACCTCGCGACATTTTTTTTCTTCCTGCCGGCTACTTTCCTACCCCGCAACACATGCTTCTAACGTTGTCGCAACGTTCATTTCCTCCTAATTAGTGTTCCGACTTTCTTTTGCTGCGCATGCCTTCCGCAACAACAATTACAGACGAGTACGTTGTGATTGTTCTTGAAGTCGCTGACGATATCTTGCTTACTTACGATCCACACACCAATACTCTTTGGCCACCTGCGATTCGTCGAACCGTTACAAGTCCGCATACATCGGCTGTTATCAACGCGTTGTTTCTCCTTCGTCGATAGTCCGGTATTCAACTTTCTGCGCAGGGATTACGTCCGTATGCCGTTACGCGTTACCAACTTGACAGCAACGGCTTTTACGCCCTTGTTACTGTTTATTCGGCTCATTTCTCGGCCACACATGCTGATCGTTTTGTTTCCCCTATTGAACGTCTCGAGCATACCCACCATGTAATTGTTGATTCAAACTTTGGTGCGGTTCTTACTCCACAAAACTTCCAGCGACCTCCGCTGACTTTCCTCTTGGGCTTTGATTATTTTGAATATGCTGTCGTAACTCAGAGCCGACTTTAAGTTAACAACCGTTGGTTTTCTACACCAAGAACTCGGTTTGCGCAGGAATCTTGGGACCTCGTTCGTCCTTGCTTTCGTAGAACGTAAACGTATACAATGGCTGATGACAACAAAATTCCCGAGCTCTTATTTGACGACGACGACGACCCACTTCTTTTTGTTCCAAGCCCTCCTCGTTCGTTTATTCCCCCGTTATCTTTTGCCGGCATCCTTTGGGATGACTTATTTGGTTCTCGCCTAATGGCTCTTACGGATTACCTTCCTACTACCCGTGCTGCGTGGGGATCCAACTTCTTCAACACACTTCCTCACGCACAACTCGACAACAATCTCCTCCCAGCCACTGCAACACAGCATTTTCAAGAACGCCATCTCACAGTGGCTATTATGACTTCGTACAAATTGTGGCGTGAAAGCGTTGATAATTTATTTTCTGACCATCGTGCTTATGATGCGCGCATTTTTCAGGAACTTTCTGATTTTGCTCGTATTTTTCCACTCACTGCCATGCCTCTTGCTCCCTCTTTACCATCACAGGCGATCACCCAAGGCGTCCGTAAGGTCAAGCGCAAGTGGCTCCCGGCGGCTGTCCTTGCCGACACCCATTTTTTGTCCTTTCTTCTTTGGGCTGAAGCTATAGGATCTTAGCTGGCAAACGTGTTGTGTAGTGTCGATGCAGAATTAATGATTCATTATGCTATTCCTGCAGACAATGTGTTTCACCAGCTCTATGCTGAACTTGTTCAGCAAATGACTGCCAAGAATTGAACGCCAACCGCGTTTCTACCATGGTCGCAGGCTCTCCCGCTTATCTTCCATCAGTTTTTTCGGAAGCACTTCCGAAGTGCAGCCCCACATACCACTTTGGCGTTGACAGCGGAAACAACTTTTCAACGTCTGCGCTTGAAACATTGTCCTAACGTTCTTGCTCTGATGCGTTATCTTACGCTTTTGCGTACTTGGCAATTTCAGGCTCCGCCTCCTCCCGCGGTCAACGGTGCCAAAATCCACTTGGCGCATCCTTGTCAGCACCCTTGTCCCGGTATGGGAATTTTAACCCATTTCCCTTTCGATGAGCTGCGCAAGTGCGCACATCGCGAGGATCTACAACTCGTGTACCTCGCCAATATGAACGCCTTCACCCGCCATCATTCCATGGCAATTGATAATAAAGCAATTGTTTCCGTTATGGAACATGTGAACTATATACAGTTATAGTCTATGACTGTTGTACATCATGTTGGTTCATCTCGCCCTTCTCCTTCACTTCATGTTCATCAAGGACGTCACAAATTTGGCAAATCATCCCGCCGTGACACTACCCCTACTGCCAAATCTGCCAAATCTTTCAAGACTGGCCAATCATCCAAGGTTATGGCGCAGCTTCTCTCCCGTCCACCCCCCGCGAAAGACTATTCCAAGATTGCGTTCAATCCCACTGATCGCTACAAACACGTGGATAGGACACCAATCTGCACCTATTGCAAGCGATATGGCCATACTTTTCCAGATTGCCATAATTTGAAACGGGACAAGCAAAATCGTACTACTGCTGGCAAGAATAAGTTTCATGCCTAGTATGAAAAGTTACATGGCTACACTCCCATGACTTTTTAAGGAGTAGTACATTTTTTTTCTATCTCAACTTAATGGTCCCTCAACGATACTATTCGTAATATTTTCAAAGATCACTCAACAATATATGGCGGTTAGCCTCCTCAAGCTAAACGCTAGCACAAATCAGGTCTAATCTGTCTAGTTCTGTCGTTGCAAGATGGCAAAATGATGTTGTCGAGAGATGATGTCGAAAAGATGTTTCACTGCTGTACTTTAGCAATGTATGTTGTAAGTGAACAATGGAATTGTTAAAAGGTTCTGTCACCTCCCTCTACTGCACTGGGCTTAAATAGATTTCTGCCCAGATAGCTTACGCATGCTTGCTTCGCTTGCGTGTGAGGCGTTAGGGCTGTCTAACCATCGTCATCTATCCTAAGACGCGGCCTGCCTAGCATTGAGATTCACGACGCGGCTCCTTTTGCATCGGAGAACTCGCTTAGGCGCAACATCGGGCTAGTTAGATTAACTGTGCGTACATGTACGTACCGGGAGGTACTGGTCGTACAGTATGCATCAGTACCCTTATGAATATTGCAGTAGCGACGTACCCACGTTTGTACGTCCGTCCGATGGAAAAGCACGAATTGGAATCCGTAACGAGTACATGTACAATGTCATGCAATGTACTGTCGCACGACTGTACTCGTCACACTGGTACCCTCCCCCTCTTGACAGATCTTTGAGGCCGCCGCGAGGCAGACCTCCGTGGTCTAAGCTCCTTTACTAAAGCAGTTACCGGGACTCAGGGATGCGCGCTGGGTGAGCGTGCATGAAGTCGATGTACGCCTGAGTCTTGGCAAATTTGTGCCATTGGGGCGTCTCCAAGAAATCGTGTAACGCTGTTGTCCGGTGTACTTCGTTCAACCGGTGCCATACAGGTGGAATGTCGTCATCACTGAAGTGTGTCATGAAGATCAGATATTTGCCTCGTCGCCCAGGTAGCGACGTGATGCACACAACAGAGATGTGCGAGACGTCAAACTCCTCGTCGTCTCCTTCAGGTACAGTTACCGGAACAAATGGTCGGAGCGGAGCGGTAGAGCATGGTCGTAGATTGTTCACATGGAACACATGATGTAAACGTACTGTCGCTTGAAGTTTCAACCTGTAACTGTGTTTCCGAATTTGCTCCTCCACTGAAAAAGGTCCAAGCTGTCTGTCTCTGAGGTTCCGGTTCGGTTGTCCACGAAGAAAAAGGTTTGTTGTGACGACTGATACCTTGTCTCCTCTAGCAAATTGTGGCGTTGTAGATGGTTCTTTGCGTGCTTGCATCTCGTCCTTGTGTAGCTGTAACACCGAGCGTACCAGGCTGTGTACTTCCTGTATTATTCTCAACCGTTCTGGCGCCCGCCGGCGGCGCAGCGGCGGCGGCCCCGGAGAGGGGTGCGCTCGCAGGTCCGTCGGCACCTACCTCTACCTCCACGCGGTGGGCGCTGGTAACCCCATAGCCGTGCCAGGCCTGGCACGGTAGGGGGTTGAACGAGATACCGACAGCTGCGATCCGCGGGATCAGCAGCTGTCGGGAAGCCATGTACGGAGGGTTTTGGGAAAACATATTATCCGTACACCGGCATAGGGATCTCCCGCTCGGGCAGTCCGATATGTCTTTTCCGCGACTTATTACTCGCAGATACTCTCCCGACGATGGGGCGGGAGCGGCGTTTGCGAAATATTTTTTGGCGAAGAAGGGTACGGACGGATCAGCGGAGGGACGAGGGTGCTGGAGCTGGCGGCGGACAGCTGGGAAGCAGCGCTAGGGCACGGCGCTCGTTAGCAGTCGCGAGCCATGCGAGAGCCTTAGGTCTCCCCTGGGGGCGAGGCCTGATGCTACGCAGGACGGAGATGGGCCGCAGCCGGAGGAGCGGCACGGTCTGGCGGCGGCGGTCCTTGAGTTTTTGGGAAAAATTCCCGTACCCACCATCTTTTGAGGACCGGCGACTCGATCCTTGTGTTCTTCCAACCCCTTCCCTACCGGTTATGGATAGGTTACCTCATGCAGTGTGCCTTGTATTATCGTAACGGCACACTGCTCGTAAAGGCGGCCCCCTAACAACGTAAACCACCGGGGGAGGGTACGGAGGGCCACAGCGCGATCAGACAGGTGTTGGAAACAAACGGAAAAGGGACAAGGAACAAGAGAAAATCTGGCTCGGGGGCAGGAGAGCCAGCCGGACACCGTCTGCAGCCTAGTTATTCTCTCTTCTCAGCCCCCGAGGGAGGAGAGAAGACTCGGGTAGGTGTCGAGCTGCGTCGGGAGGAGTAGCTAATACCTCGGGCGGGGTTGAGCACGGATCGAGGCGGGACCGACGACGACCTATGCGAGGGGGGGTTTTCACCTGCCTTTCCCCCCTAGCTCCCGCACGACCGGAGTCGCACAAGAGCCGAGGTCAAGGAGGTTCGGCTCGACTAGCTCAAGCTGAACAGCCTTGCTGATCAGCGACCCCGCAGCGGCTGGAGCAGGCCGCGTATCGTGGAGACTAGCGACATTTTATATTTCATATTGTATCAAAAAAAGCCACGTATAGATCAGACAATAATAATTACATGGATACGGGTATGTTTTAGACGGTATCGTCACTGCCATTGGAGAGGTTGGGATTAGTGGTTCACGGTCTACCTCACGCTTCTAAGTCCATTTAGGCGTAGCACAAGGGGGGGCCCAAAGACATCAGCCGGTTTTTACTAGTATTGTTGTAAACAATTTCAATTTCAATCGTTCTGCTGCGTCTTGCGAAACTGGAATTGAAGGTCGCATGCTAAACAGCAGGTCAGGAGGTTCCTCATGAGAAAAGCCAAAATTAGCCTCGAACGGTGTGTGCTCAATTCCGAATGCACGAGAGGCATTGTACGCAAATTCCACTTGTGGTAGTAGCGTTGTCCAATCACAGCCATCATAGCAACAGAAGCAACGAAGAAACTGCTGAAACGTGATGTTCACGCGTTATGTTAGTCCGTCTGTTTATAGATGTCGACTGGAAGACATGTTCAGGCGCGTTCCAAGGCGTCGCCAAAGTGTTTGCTAGAAGCCACTGACGAATTTCGGGTCGCGATCACTGACCATCACACGGGGCAGTCCATGTAAACGGTAGATTCCCTGTAAAAACAAAGTTGCAGTTTCTTCAGCAGTAACAGTCTCTGTACACGGCAGAAAATGGGGCATTCGAGTTAGATGGTCTACTACAATCAGCACACTTTTTAAGCCATTGCTCTCATGTAAGTGTGTCAAGTAGTCAAGACCAATTGTATGCCACGGTCTCGGTGGAACATGTAGTGGGTAAAGAGTCGCAGCCATCTCCGGTCGAATCTTTGCTCGTCGACATACGACGCAGCGCTCACAAAAATCTTTCACATCTTGGCGAAGTCGTTTCCACCATAATCTGTCGAGTGCTTTAGCAAGAGTGCTAGCCACTCCTCTGTGACCAGTTGACGAACTTTCGTGCAGCGCTGTGATCAATCTCAGTCGGAGCTCAGAGTTTTGTGGAATACATAGGCGATCGAGGCGCCAAAAAATATCAATCTCTGGCTTCAATCCGGCTGTATTTCGTCCACTCACCCTCGTCCCTATTAAACGAGTCTTGGGAGTACCCCTCACGAATGAGATTAGCGAACTCAAGGCTCAACTACAACGCGTTAACAGTCAGTAAACTTAACTGTGCGTCTTCAAACAACAGATGGGACTTCCGTCATAATTCTCGATCTGACGGAACCTCGCCATCCCAAAATAATGGAAATGTGGCCTGATGTACGAAGTCAGGACGCCGGCTTAACGGGTCATCTTCGTTTAGAGCTCCCTTGCGATATGCAAGTGTCATCGAGCCCACAAACGGTTGCAAATCCCGCAGGTATCTTGCTTGTCGCTTGTTTAGCATGTTGTTCGGTTGCATGAGCAGATGTCGCAGTGTGTCGTGGTCTATTACGACAAGGAATATGAGCATCCTTCAAGATAGCACCTCCAATGCTTGACTGCTTCGCATACGCCCAAAGCTTCAAAGTCGTACGCAAAGTAAGTGTTACCACGCTCAGCTGGATTTAGCTTACGTGCCTAGTAAGAGACTGGTTGAAGACCTCCTCCTTGGTCTTGCAACAAGACTGCTGCAATCCCCACTGTTGAAGCATATGTAGTTACGGTGAACGTCGCGTCCGAGCCGACCTCCGTAAGGATCAGGCATGGCGCGGAAATGAGCCGTAACTTGAGAGTCTCAAAGGCTTCCAAACAGGCAGGCGTCAACGTAGCCTTCTGTGGCTGGGACTTCCGCAGTAAGTCCGTCAATGGAGCCGTAAGGTCGCTGAAATGTTGAATAAATCTGGCATAGAAGTTGCAGAACTGTACGAAACTGCGAACCTCCTTCTGCGTCTTGGGCACTGCCTAGTCTGCAACGGCCTCGAATTTCTTTGTGGAAACCGAAATTTTACCAGCTGACACAGTATAGCCCAGATACTCCATCGCTTGCAGGCCGAAGAAGCACTTCTTAAGGCGTAACTTTAAGCCCTCCTCCTTAAATCGCTGAAACACAAGACGCATGTGCTCCATGTGTTCCTCCATAGTACGACAGTAGATACATACGTCATCGAGGTAGACAGTAACGAACTTATGTAAAAAGTCGCGTAGTATGTCATTCATCATCCGCTGAAATGTAGCTGGTCCATTACACAATCCAAACGGCATGGCGACCCATTCCATTAAGCCATCAGGGGTCTGAAACGCCGTCTTGTGGATGTCCTGATCATGCACTCGAACTTGCCAAAACCCAGAGGCGAGGTCGAGGTGGGTGTAGAAGTTTGCGTCCTTCAATTCGTCCAGCGTGTCGTCCACACGCGGAAGCGGGTAAGCATCTTTACGCGTAACCTCATTAAGGCCACGGTAGTAAATGCACAGTCGTAGCGAGCCATCAGCTTTACGCAGAGAAAGAATTGGCGAGCCGAACTCACTGTAGCGGGGACGGATCAGACCAGCTTCGACAGCGTCTTTCAGCTGTCGATTTAGTTCAGCGCGCTCTGCATGTGACAATATGTTCAGCCGTTGACGTCGCATCGGGCCAGTTGTTTCAATGGGATGATCCCACTGTCGGCTTATAGGGGGAGAGTCGACAGGTTGCAGTAACTCCGGGAAGTCAGTGTAGAGTAACGTCCGGAAGTTGTCACGTTGTTATGTTGTTAGCTCCTCTCCAATGTGAAAGTCTGTTGATTGGTCAGCGGCTGGCGTAAGTTCAATGACGTAAAATTCCCCATTACGTCCCCCGCTTCGGCGCGTCTTGCGCATGAGTCTCTGAACTTTTGTAGATGACATCAGTAGACACTCAGGGCGTCGTTCCTCGAGCGTAGTCTCCACTGTTGTGCCGTCCATTAGAATAAAAACCCTGGTTGAACCAAAATGTAAAGAGGCATGTTCGTCATCAAGCCATGGTAAACCAAAGATTAAATCAGCAGCACGTAAATCACGCAAGACGGAAAAAGTCCGGTGGAATTCGTGTCGAGCCAGCTCAAAAGTAACATCACAGACTGTCGAAGAAGTCACTCGTTGTCAGTTGGCAAGTCGAACATGTGTTTTGGTCATAGACTTACGAGTATGTAAAGCAACGCGTTTTACGAAGTCCTCAGATACGAAATCAAGCGTCGCAGCGCAGTCCACTAATAATCCAGAAATTTGGTGTCCACAATCATGAGTTTTCACAATCAGCTCGGTTCGAATTAACGGGCAAGCTTCCGTGAGGTCAGTCCGCAGGGCTGTAGCTGGCGGAGAAAATTGTCGCAGCGTAGCGATAAACTGTTCCGCGTCGCCATGAGGTATAGGTACCGAGGTGGGTTGGTCAGATGTTGTAGGTGATGTCAAATCGTAAAACGCACAATCTGCATCAACTAACCACAGCTTTACATGCCAAGGAGGTGGAGCAACCACCTCATGTTGCGATGGGTTCTCCAGTGACTGGTGAGTAAAAAGTTGTGTCCGCGCTGGGAATTCTTGGTAGAGTTTCTAGTGCTTAGTCAGTTGAGCGAATTTTGCCCATTTTGGTAGCACAAAAACAACCATCGTAGATGTCGGAGATGTTCGACGACAATCCTCAAAATGCTGTGCTATCTGCTCAGCCAACTCCTAGGGTGGATTAATGAGCACCCGTTCTCCTGACAAGTCCCTCTCAATAATCGAGTCACTCGGCGAATAGTGAGGTAAGTCACCGTGCGAGTTTAAGCCCTCATCATCAGCACTTCCCTCTAGTGTGAAGTTGAATCGTGCATGCAGAGGTTCAAAAAGAGAGTCAACCAGTTTCCAATCAATCGAATGTCTGGTTACAGGTTTACGACTATGTCTCTGCTTTGTCTGACGACGACGATATGCTATCAAAGTTGCATGTGTCGCGATTGTAGTCGATGGAGATGTTGAAGGTAAATCGACGACCTCTGTCGCTAACAGTGTCTC
The DNA here is from genome assembly GCA_026401115.1 of Tetraselmis chui. NCBI lineage: Eukaryota > Viridiplantae > Chlorophyta > Chlorodendrophyceae > Chlorodendrales > Chlorodendraceae > Tetraselmis > Tetraselmis chui. The sequence goes on along the minus strand of JAPMLY010001923.1, from coordinate 9,821 downwards.
AAAACGAACAGTAGATGTAGCCGGCTGCTTCAGTTCGCTAGTAGAACAGCCTTGCCACCATCATTGCTTCTTGGATTGCGGTGCTTCCATAGGTGCCTTCCCCTTCAGTTCAGGGCACTGAAATAGTCGGTGTCCCTTCTTGTGGCACTTGAAGCAGAGGCCTTCCTCCATGTGCCTCTTGCGCTCCTCAGCGGTCATTGCATTAGCGATTGCGTTGAAGTCAATACGGCTAGAGTTTGAAGATGGTTGACCACGACCTCCACCTTGATTGCCTCCACGTCCACGGCCTCGACCACGGCCACCACCACCACCATTGCGCTTCCAGATTTTAGAAGCTCCGACGAGTGGGTCGTCAGAGTTGCGCTTTCGTATAGGTTGAGTAGACGGGCCCGCTGTAGACCGCATGTTACCGAGTTCCGGCGAATCCGTTACGACGTCATTCGGGAAATTTTGCAGCTCCGCCAAAGTGATGTTGTAACCCTTCTAAGCCCGATGTGACTTCGCTTGATTTTTCAACGTAAAGTTTGCCGGTCCGTTGATAAAGCGCACGCACTGCACATCGGCTGTCAGATTCTGACGTGACAGACGTAAGAAGTCATTGTACTGCTTGGTATAGAGAGCGTAACTCATGCTGCCTTGCGTAAGGTTAAGCAAAGCGTTGATCGCGTCATCTTGGATGTTCGGGAGAAACGCAGTCTTGCGTAACTCCGCAACAAGCAGGTCAAACGTAGACGGGATAGCAGCTTGGTCTTTCCGGTTCAGCCACCACCCATTCAGATGTCCTGAGAACTGCGACGTAACCCAGATAACCGAGTCGTACGAATCAGCCGTTATGCCGGGTAAGAGAAAACGCTGAGGTTGTGCCTCGAGCCAATCCTCCAATTCACGGGCATTGCCACCAAACTGAAACGGGGAGTTAATCGCTGCCTTGCGTTGCGTCTCCGTAAGGGTCACAAGTAATCCAACCATGTTCCGTGTAGGCATCGGCATCCCCACACGTAAATCCGTCGGAGGTTCACCACACAGATGATTAATGTGTCCACGAATCAGTAGCGAGACACGACCATAATCCACCGATGAAAAGCGAGGGTACATGAAGAACTGCCTTGGAATAGTCGTGTCGTCATGGAAGAGTGCTTGAGACGTATAGACTGCACGACGAAAAGTCTCCCATTGAGTCACGTAACCGAAGTGAAGTAACTCGCTTTTGTGCTTCACTGCTAGAAGTAACCCCGTCTTGGCGGGCGTAAGGTTTAGACCACCGATATCAAGCGTTTCCGGGACGACGTAAGAACCATCCGGATTAATTGTAGACTGAGCGGTAACAGCCTGCTCGAGCTGAGCAGGAGTACGCAAATGGCTTGTAACGAACGGAACGGGAACATAAGCTGAGTACACGTAAACAAGTTGTTGTCCTTCAGGTAACGCAACTCGAACAGGTGCGTCACTCAACAACGTCAAATCATCCGGAGTCAAAGTAAGGCCGGTTTCCTTGTGAAACTCACGAACAACAACATCAACAGGGTCTTCGTTAGCTGTGACAGAGCCAGCCGGGAACCAAGTTTTACCGGTACGAGGCTCACGTTGTAACACAAGCTTCGTTCGACAGTTTAGTCCCTCCAACGTGAATCGCGACCACCACGTAACATCCAGGTCTAACATAAGCCATATCGAGTCAATCAAGCAACGTCGAGCGAATCAAATGGTAGCGAAAACGTGCGTCGACCAAAGAGCTCCGAAACAAGTGTGGCGGTTAGCCTCCTCAAGCTAAACGCTAGCACAAACCAGGTCTAATCTGTCTAGTTATGTCGTTGCAAGATGGCAAAATGATGTTGTCGAGAGATGATGTCGAAAAGATGTTTCACTGCTGTACTTTAGCAATATATGTTGTAAGTGAACAATGGAATTGTTAAAAGGTTCTGTCACCTCCCTCTACTGCACTGGGCTTAAATAGGTTTCTGCCCAGATAGCTTACGCATGCTTGCTTCGCTTGCGTGTTAGGCGTTAGGGCTGTCTAACCATCGTCATCAGTCCAGAGACGCGGCCTGCCTAGCATTGAGATTCACGACGCGGCTCCTTTTGCATCGGAGAACTCGCTTAGGCGCGTCATCTGGCTAGTTAGATTAAATGTGCGTACATGTACGTACCGGGAGGTACTGGTCGTATAGTATGCATCAGTACCCTTATGAATATTGCAGTAGAAACGTACCCACGTTTGTACGTCCGTCCGATGGAAAAGGACGGATTGGAATTAGTAACGAGTACATGTACAATGTCATGCAATGTACTGTTGCAGGATTGTACTCGTCACAAATATCTTTCTTGAATGCAACGACCCCTCAACGACATCTTACTTGCAAATTCCACCATAGGTCACTCCACGATACCATTATGTAAATCATCTGTTGCAATGAAATGCAACTTGAATTAATTGCGGCCTCAATTTTTTTCGATTTCATAATACAAGATGCATTGTTGAATAATAACTCTATCTATCACAATGATTTCACGAACTGTTCGCTATTCGCTACTGATTTGTTTGTGTCCATTTCAACCCCGAATGTCTTTTTTGGATGAGCTTGGCTTCTATCAACGCTCTCGACTAAATATCTCGGTGCGGGATCGTGGCCCTAAATAAATCGCTTGCTGAACACCATTTACTATATACCGGTATAAACATCATGTTTGTTAATGTTGTCCTACATGATGGACCTCTATACAAACGTAAGGTCAATGTATCTGCGAGTGGCACTAATGACGTCCTCCATCGATTACAGCCTGGCAAAAGACGCAGACGCAACACATGCAACCGCAAGTCTAATAACGCGTCTCAAGCACCCACCAATTCAGCACAATCCAATTTGTCTGAGGTGTATAAAAGAGCACTAAACACTGTTAGTGATAAAACAATAAAAGTTTGATCGATTTACAATATTATCGATTTGATACTCATGAGTTTGAACGCTTGAATTATCTTTATGGACCATTCACGGTCGATGCTTCTTCTGATGTTTATAATACACAGCTACCAAGTTTTTATTCGCAGCAAAAATCGTTCTTTGAGGCAGATATCACTATGATATCGTTATTCTAATCTTGTATCCAAACGTTCGTAGCTGCTATTTAGAGGAAATACCGCTATTATTGTAATGACGAGCATCCGCAGATATTACTCGCTAAAATTGTAGTCTTCCAGCCGCATCGTCGTAGACTATGACAGCCCGTCCGATGACGACATGATCAATGGTTGAGCGACGCCCCCCGCGCCCATTGCTATCTCCACGATGGGCATAAGCGAATTGCTGGCTTCTTGGGAAGTGACGTTGGCCGCCTTGCCGCGTGGAATATCCATGGTGGACTTGTGGCCCACCGTACATGGGAGGGAGACCGCTAGGGTGCTGGTGGGTCTAGCGAGTAGGAAAGTGTGGGTCCTGATGCCCGAACTGTGGGAGTTGTGGTGGGGGTGGCAGCTGAACTTGAGTCGTAGCATTCACGGGGCGCGGGATGTCGCGTGGTGCGGCACGTTGGCGCTGAGCAACATACTCAGTGGCATGCGCATCAAGTCGTGCGTTGATGAGTGCCATTTGCTTCAGGGCGAGCGCGATAGCATTTGGGGGGGTGAGAAGGTGTCTCGAGTGTTGTGTTGAGAGTTGTGCTCGTGCACATCGTCGAGAGTGTTGTCGGGAGGTTCAATTGAGCGAAGCTTCGGCGCCATTGCGAACGGTGGCGCTGACAAGTAGCGACATGCAATGGTAAAAACCACTAGCAATACCCGTGCCTATCTGTGGTTCCTAAGAGACGGCATGTGGCCCGACAGCCCCTTGGTCTAATGCCCCGGGGCGTCTCAAAGTACCTTTTCTGTATCCTCAACCTAATGTGGGGCACGAGTTGCAGTCACGGCCAGAACATGTGTAGCATCGCGATGGCCGCTGGCTCGCTAATAATATGTACGGATGTTATAATATTATTCTAGATTGACGTGCACCCCGTGTATGCGTAGTCAACCAATAGTGCATCCCCCCCCCCTCGTCTCTAGCTTAGACATTTATGCAACATGTCCACGCACGAAGAGTGCGTCGGTGTGGTTGGCTGACTTACGTTCTCGAGCAAGTGCCTTAGGTGGGGTGTCGCAAGTGCCTTAAGGGGGGGCCCAGAGACTCCACCCGGTTTTACTGGTATTGGAGTGTTTAATTTCAAATTTCATGGGGTGTCGCGGTGGTTTTAAAACGCAGTTTATATTGGCGGCATCGCCGGCAACATGGTGTAAGTGCTATTGAAATTGAAATTGAAATTGTAATTGAAATTGAAATTGTTCACAACATGTCCCGGCAAACTGGACCGAGTGTCGTCTCACCGGCCACTCTACTTCGCCATACAGGACTTATTAGCAAGTTGGGCCCGGGTCTCTCCGACCAGGTTCATTTCTTATCGGCACACCTATCTGCAATGTGTGTCTCGACGTTCCTCGGGAGTTATATAACTGTAAGCAACCTCAGTAATTGCCACAGTCCCCCCACCTAAGCAGTAACAGCGTATTAATTTTGTAATCAAGAAAAAACAGATCTAAAAATAAATCCACTTGTCTAGAAATGCAAAACTAAACTGCTGCTCGACCTTCACGATGCACGGCCCGCTCCCGCCGAACCGGGGTGTCGACCGGCCTAGGCCGGTCGGCGTTCGGGAGGGACGACGGGCCAGCCTAATCTAGCTCCCGCGTGACTTCGGTCTTGCCGAAGGTAGGAGGGGAAAGGCTGGCAAAAAACCCCTCCTCGCGCGGTCGCTCGTCGATCCCGCCGCTCCATCCCGTAAACCCCGCCCCAAGGTCTTGCCGCGTCCACCGACGCGGCGGTCCTCCGTGTCGAGGTCCCCCATCACCTCGAGGACAGGTGGGGGGGACCGAGACACACAGACATAGAAAAAACTAGCGCTCCTGCCTCCGCGCCTGAATTTTCCCCGCCCATTTCCTCGGTTTTTTCTCTGTCTGGTACCCGGGTACCTGTCGGTTTTCCGGCCTGTGGCCGTACCCTCCCCCCTCTGATCGCGCGTCCACCGAGCAGCCTTTTCTTGAGCGGGGGCCTCCGCGCTCACCCGGGCCCACGCTCAAGGACTCCTAGGAGTATGAAGGTCTGTCGGGGTAGTGGGTGTCGAAGAGGGGGGGGGCAGGTCACCGTGTCCGGATCCGGCGGGCCGCGGGCGCCCGGAATTAAGCAAAACCCTCCGTGCCGGGTTTTCCGGCGGCGCCGACCCAAAGGGTCGTCGCCGCCAGATCGTGTCGCTCCTCCCGTCGCGACCTTCCTCCTTGACGTCCCAGATGACTTCTCCCCCCGGGAGATGACGCTGGACGACGTAGCGGCGCGCTAGTGAGCGCCCTTCCCTGGTGCTGCTCCCCAACTAGCTCGACGCCGGGTACGGACATTATTTTTAGTATCCTAAAAAGCCCTCCGTACAGGGCTTTTCGGCGGCAGCTGATCCTGAGGATCGCCGCCGCCTCTTGTAGCCGCTCCTCCGTCTGCGACTAGCCACCGTCCTGTGCCATGTCTTGCCTCACCCCTCGGCAAGGTTCGACCGGCACAGGGCTGGTCGATAGCTAGCGAGCGCCCTTTATTGGCGCTGCTTCCCGGCTGGCCACCACCAGCTCCAACACCCGCCTCCCACCGCTGATCCGGCCGTACCCTCCTCGCCATCAAACGCTGCCGTAGTACAGGTCCCACTCCTAAAAGTAAGGCTGTATCTAGGAGTATCTGTGCGCGAAAAAACATATCGGACGGGCCGAGCGGGAGATCTTGGCGCCGGTAGTGCACAGAAATTATTTTTTCAAAAGCCCTATGTACAAGGCTTTCTCGACAGCTGCTGATCCCACGGATCGAGCTGTCGGCCCTCTTAGCCCCCTACCGTGCCAGGCCTGGCACGGCTACGGGGTTTCCAGCGCCCACCACGGGGAGGTGAGGGGGTACCGACGGGCCTGCGAGCGCACCCCTCTCCGGGGCCGCCGCCGCTGCGCCGCCGGCGGGCGCCTGTAAGTGCTATATATCTATGCAAACTTGCCTTCCGCGGGGTAGTTGTCGATCGCAGCTCGCCGAAAAAGTTGTCGCGCGTGAGTGACTTGAGGCGGAGGCCCATAACTTGTTGAACCGTGCACACTCGTTCAATATGGAAGGTAACTAACGCATACGTAATTACAATCACATCCACGCAAGTACGACAGTCACAGAGACAATCAACCCGAGGCTTGGTGTCGGGACAAAGGAAGTGGAGAGGTGTAGCCTAGCGACAACTCTTTATCCAAAACAAATATTGTATCGGTGTGTCGGATCTAGACATGTACGAATCATATGTAGTGCCTCGGGGGGAATGGGTAGTACGCGTACCAATTTTTGGTACGTATACCACGAGTAGAGGGCGTTTTCAGAGCTTCCATAATAGTTGGTGAAAAGTCAAATTCCCACAAGAAGGGTTCTATGATACGCCATTCTCCCCACAAAACTTATTTTCGAAATAAAACCTGAATTTAGAGGCCCGTCTCCAAAATGGCGGCGATTGTACCACCATGCATCCATCGCGGTAATAGCTCTCGTCAGTTGCGCGTCGAATAGAGGGTAGGAGGCCTATACACGTGGTTATGACCTATCATGAGGCGCTAATAGCATGTTAATAAGATAAGGGTGGTGTGGGAGGCGAGCCCTAACCCCCCCCCCCCCCCCCCCCCGCGCCTCTCTTAGACCACTCACACGGAAAAGATAGTGATGCGTTGACTGTTGGTGTTTCGGAACCATAGTTGCATAAATTATTCGTCCCTGCTTTTGATGATGTTAGGTAGCATTAAGTCGGCAGCGCAAAACATGAACTACCAAAAAGAGTAGGCCCCTTGCTCCCCGCCGCCATCTCGCCATGGTTTCCGCAACCCCGCTCTTCCCGGCCCGCCAATACCTTTAAAACCCTTATAATCATTGATTATGGGTGCTGCGAAGCCATTGGTTAAGGCTTGCGAGGCTTCGTTATTGCGAGTCGAGCATTTATTTGCTACCATGAGAGCGAAATGAGGTCTCCCGGAAGACCTCCTAGGCCTTTAGGGGTGTCGCTACCCGCCGCCATCGTGGCATGCTCTCTCAACCACGGCCCTTCTCCGACCACATGTAAAACATGAACCCCCTTGGCTACCGATAGTTGACGTTGGTGAGTCAGAGGTGGAGTTTGAACCGACTTTGATCGCTTCAGGTCGGACAACATGTGCACAACAATCAAGGTGGTCGACTATAAGTGCAGTTCACGGGGCTTAGAGTACATCCTTGATATATCAAGCGATATCTGATAAGTTTGTACTAAATTGAAATTACCACGCCTTTTTGTGTTACACGTACGGTACCACCCATTCTCCCGAGGCACTAGTATAGCTTACAATAGCTATCTATAACTAATAACTAGCGAGTATTATCTACAACAACCTCCTAAGGTGAAATTGAGGAACACACGCTCCCCACTCAAGTCTCTCTCCATGATCTAGTCACTCGGCGAACACCGAGGTAAGTCACCGTGCGAGTTAAGATTCCCGTCATCAACACAACCCTCCAAAGTGAAGTCAAATCGTGCGTGCATAGGTTCGAAATCATAGTCAACTTGTTTCCAATCAAGTGAACGTCTGGTTATATGTCTACGACTCTCTCTCTGCTTGTTTTGACGACGACGACCTACTATTAATTTCGCATGTGTCGCGATAGTAGTCGATGGAGGTGTCGAGTGTGGTTCGACAACCTATGTCGCTAGCAATGTCTCAGGAAGACGAGTATATGTAGCCGGCCGCTCCATTTCGTATAATAAAGAGCAGCCGTGCCACCATCATTTTTGCTTAGACGGAGCGCCCATCGCTTCCTTGCCTTTAATTTCCGGGCACTGGTAGACACGGTGCCCCTTATTGTGGCACTTGAAGCACAGTCCCTCCTTTTGATGCCGCTTGCGCTCCCGTGGGGTTAAAGCTCCATCGATGGCGTTGAAGTCAATTCGGCCAGTGTTTGGAGAAGTTCGACCACGGCCACGGCCTCCACTGCCACGACCACGACCTCGTCCAAACCCCGATCTTTCACTTCGTTGCAAACGTTTCGACGCCTCGACCATTGGATCGTCACTAGGTCGCTTGCTGGTGAGTTGTCCTCCTCCAATGGTAGTCGACTAGGTAGATGTTGGCCTAGAAGCACGACATAAATGTGGCGAATCAGTTTCGAGGTCGTTCTGAACATTTTGCGGCTCCACCAAGAATAAAGTGTAACACCTTTGTTGGGATCAATGGGACTTGGCTTGGGCCTTAAGTTGAAAAATTAGCCACCCGCTCCCCCCCCACCCTCTCATCCGGCATCCACACCTCCCGCACCAAAACCTCCCGCCCCACTGCACCCACCACACACATAGACACAGAATACCTCACCCCCTCAGACCACCACTTCCCCCCATGCGACGTTACGCGCATCATTTCCAAACACAAGGACACAGAATACGGCCAAACACAGTACATGGTTGAATGGGCCCCGGAGCACCTCACGGAATGGGACATACAACTCCAACTCGACGACGGCTTCCGCCTCATCTCCTCCACCCCCACATCGGTATGCCTCCCCACCCCCTCCCCCGTTGACTGCTGCATATGTCACGACCCACGACACACAGAACCCACCTCCACATGCTACACATGCCCGCACTTTGCCGTCCATTCCCAATGCCGCCCCGCTCAGGGACCCGCCACATGGCAGTGCGAATGGTGTGCTCGCGGCCAACAACACGACCTCATCCGCCTCCACGAGGTCCAATGGGTACCATGCCTACAACTACACGACACCATCAGTGAGACCCCCTCCGGCCCTACCACCCTCACCACATTTAACTCCGGCTTTGTCCCCTCCACGACACCCATCCTGCATGAACCCGGACCCCCTCCATGGACGCACCCCCTAATCACATTCAACCACGACCCCATCCACCCCGACCTCGACATGCTCCCTACCGGTAAATTCGCCATCCACACACACCCATCACTACACGACACCACCATACTATGCACTCCCGACGCCCGCGCCGTCACCACCCTTAACGGCCCCCGCGTCCGCCACCTATTTCAACTCTTCCTCCCCGACCTCTCGCAGCACACGTTCGAAGAGGAGGTCTACCACCTCCTCACTCGCCTAGGCTCCCGCTCAGAAATCCACTAACTCTCACCCGCCACCACCACCCGTAATATATGGGCCACTAGAGAGGACCTCCTCACAGCTCTCCGCCACACATTTCACATCCAGATAGAACTCTACTCCGACCCTCTCAATAAATCCCTTCACTCTCACACCTACCACTCCCTATACCCCGAAGACATAGTCTTCTCATCCAACGGCAGTAATGCCCCACACACATGGCACGGCACCAACATCGCCAACCCAGAATACGACCACGAATGCATGCGCCGCGCCATGGAACACGCAATCACTAGCGCACACCTCACAGCTTCTCACACACCCTGCGCAACCGTCCTCATACTCCCCCGATGGGAACACACACCCTACCGCCACTCCAAATACAGCAACTCCCCATACACACACCACCTCTGCACCCTTCCCAACGACGCAAACACCTTCCAACCCCCCCGACCAACACACTGGCCACCCCACCCCTACCCCATTCGGAACACGCTGGATGGTCGACATCTACCTCGTCGCTAACCCCCTAGCCCTCTCCACCCTACCCTCACACACAGCCATGACCGCACTCCACAACACTCTCGAGTCTATCTACGACAGTCACCTCCCCAACCCCATCATCACCATCCCACCTCCACACCTTACCGA
>JAPMLY010001922.1:40000-75051 GCA_026401115.1 Tetraselmis chui | reverse complement strand
TGCGGGTAGGTGTTGGTGAGAGAGTGGGTGCGGGCGCGATGACTGCGCCGAAATAAAGGTCGTAGGATATGAAGCCCGATATAAAGCCCGTATGTACTGCGGTCCGAGCAGTGTACCGGCCCTATTGGAATACCATTTGCAGAAAGCGCGCGGAACACGCGGCTCATCGTGATATTTTCGTTCCGCGAGCCGTCGTGAACCGGCCGAGCCGTATTCGTTCCTACGAGCCGTGTACTTTTTCCTAATTATAAAATTTTCTTACAAGAGAAAGCAGTGGAGGCCACCAAGCAAGAAAAAGAAAGAAAGGAAGAAAATTACTTTTTCCTAATTATTAAATTACTTTTTCCTAATTCGAATATCGGCTTTATGCTTCTGTTTCCGCCCTAACTTGCTTATACATATATTTTTCGTCGTCCCGGTCCGTGCTCGTGTTGCTCCTCTTGTAATCAAAATCAATATGGTTCGCTACGAACGAAGCAGATTGGGCAGCCCGACTTCGCCGGTAGTCTCTTATCGCAACGACGACCGTTTCAGTCCGTGACTCGAGCTGCTTCCAACCTCAAAAAAATTTAAAGACCGCTATCTCGCAAGCACAAGGCCCCGCTTCGGTAGGGGGCTTTCTTGCGCGGGTCGGGTAGAAGCTAAGGCTCGGTGGGCGAGGGCCCGTCCGCGTGAGCCCGGGCACCTTACCACCTCGCACTCCACACCGCCACCGGGAATCTTGCACCAGCGATTGAGCGCAACGCTTGGAGGGAGGCTTGAGTATGATATCACGCTCTAGTCTGAAATGCTTGGTGGTGGTATACATGTGTAATCGCACTACACCCCGGTAGAGTAAGGCGGGGCAGTGAGTCGTCATGGCGCTGCGGTGGTGATAGGGGTAGCAACTAGCAGCTTTACCTGTACTGGTACCAGATTACAATATGTACTGTGGATGGCGACGCCAGACGAAGTATTGTTGAATATACTGAAATATTATTGTTTTGCCGGCAAAGACTGACGTTCGGGCCTGCTGGTTACTTTGGCCATATACTCATACCATTTGGGATCGGCTGGTACCTGTAAGTCGTATTTTCCAAAGAGACGCTGATATGAACATTGGATTTCATTATCTCAGCAAGCTCTGAGTTTTACAGTCATTAAAAACATCAGGATCTATAGACTATGACTATGGTGTAAACATCGTTGTTGCATTCTCGGCGTTGCCTTAGTTAAATCTGCTAGGTTTGAGCACAATGTAGCGCTTCCTTTCGCCGTGCTTTGGATTCCGTGATCCTCTTGTCACTCTTGCCCTTTTGTTTCCCCTCCCCTTTTCTCTGCCCGTGCTCATGTTGTTCGTCTTGTATTCCATTCTATGTAGTGAACTTCGGCTAAACACATCCACCTCTACTGCTGCCGGTCTAAACCTCGCACTGACTTGTGAGCCGTCTTGCACACTAATCTTAATACTATTTCGCTGCGCAGGTGTGTGCGTCGCAGCCGAACAGCTGCAACCTTAATACTATTTCGCTGCGCAGGTGCGTGCGTCGCAGCCGAACAGCTGCAACCTCCCTCCAAAAAACTTACCGACTTCAGCACTGGAGAAGTAGCTACTCAACAGCGCTACACCGATAGGTGCTTATTTGCCCGTTATTTTTTAAAGTTTGGGATTCCCGCAGATTTTCGCTATCCCAATATACAGCTCAGTTCTATTATTATTAATAACATACGCGAGTGGCCCGTATTTCTTTTTGCCTGTCGTTCTTTGTATTTTTGTAATATTTTTTCTTAGCATTTTAGTTACACAAACCTTACGTCTCTCACTACATTCCATGGAGTCCCATGGTCGTGATACTTTTATTTCACACACAGACACAAACACACACACACACAAACAAACAAACACAAACACACACACACACACACAAACAAACACACTCTCTCTCTCTCTCACACACACACACACACACACACACATTTTTAGCAAATTAAGGTAGTAGGATTGGGGGAGCCCTTAGCACCAAAAACCAATCTAGCTAATGATAAGTGGAGCCCCCCCCCCCCCCCCCCCACACACACACACAGAGACACACACACGCACACAGACACACACACACACACACACACACACACACACACTTTTTAGCAAATTAATGTAGAAGGATTGGTGGAGCGCTCAGCACTTTTTGCAGCTACCGAATGTTAGCACAACATGAAGCACCAAGCGGAAAAATAAGAGGTTTCTGGTAAGAACGCAGGACTTCACCTAAAGCAGTATTATTAATAATGAGGCGTTCAGACAGCGAGAGACACGGTCAAATAAGATATCCTGTTTTTGATTAAGCAACTCCGGGACCGTGCTCTGAAAAATGTAGCCACTGTCGTGACGACGGAAAGGAATAATAAACGTGTTAAATGATACAACATTTCTTACAAGAAAAAGCAGTCGAGGCCACCAAGCAAAAAGAAGCAACGAGGACAAGACGTGTTAAATGCTTTCGAAAATGTTAAGTGAAATAAAACGAGAGATAGAGACAAGGGTAGGTGTATAAATGATTGCAAAAATACAAGGAACGAAGGACACAACTACGGGGCACTCGTTATGAATGACATCACTAATCCGTTCCCGTCCTACCGATTCCATTACCCACTTGTCACTCTTGCTCTCTGGGTCCGCCCCTCATTTTCCCGCCCCTGTCCACGTTCCTACAGTGCTTACTCCTGTAATTAAACGACTACGACTATTACCATATCTCCACCCCTGTCCGCGTTCCACACCTATTTCGTGCTTCTTGTGACCCCTTCGTAAGACCTAAATCGATCAAGGGTGTCGCGAACGGGCGCCAAACGCTACGTTTCAAATGTTTCTTGACAGCATATTAAAAAACGACCTGAACTTCTACGGATAACGTTCACATTATGTCGAGAAATTTAGCGGGCCGATGGGTGTTCATATGGACTCGTTTTCTTAGTCGCGGCGGCGAGCGCTGCAACATGGTGTGCTCGGTTTCTTCAGGAGGATTTTAGAAAGTGCTGCCTAAACAATAAACCATAACCCTAAACCCTAGAACAAGAACCCTAAACACTTATGATTGATATTCAATTCTGGCATTTTGCACGTGTTGCATAGCGGGTAGTATCTTCATTACGCCGTTCCAATCAAATTTATTATTTTACTTACCGATAAATTATGGCAAAAACTTGGGGGAGGGGAGGGTATTTGTATTATGTATTTCAACTCTGTATGTGCATACTTAATCGATACATGACCGGTATTGAGGGTTTAGGATATAATGTTTAGGATAACCTTAAAAGTGCGACGAGAAGTTGAAGACTCTCGATAGGGTGGCAGCCTTACCGAGTAGGGGAAAACTTTGTGAATATCATGCGGCAGTGACCGTTAGCAACTCAAGAACATCACACCACTTTTTATATTTACATGGAAGGGTAGCTAGGGCCACCGTGTGGTTTGATTTCCGTGATGTTTCTGTATGTATTTTGGGCATGATGCTAAAATGTGCCCCACCCCCTATATTTGTGTTTACATATGGCATATAGCACTCTTATGCACAAATGCATGTATTGCTTAAGTAAAAGAAGTAGTGAAATGGGAGCGGCCTTTTTAACAACCACTAAGTTATAGTATTAGCCGAGTACTAGAAGATCCATGCGTTATTCAGTATGCCCCTTGTTTCATAAAGTCCCCCACCTCCTCTCCATGGTATGCTTGCATATGGCATATTACGCCCTTGCGCACACAACAATGCATTGGTTAAGAAATGATAATTGTATGAGTGACATTTCTAGCCAGTAGCCCAATATTATTTTTTTCTAGAAGAGCCATTTAAGATATATAAATATATAACGTTGCCACCGACACGTGGAGAATATAAATGGGAAATGTCTTACTTCATGCACGTGGATATTTTCGCAGAAACACGGCAAGGATGACTTCGTGCAACCCCTCTCCTTGCGGCGACGCAACAACTATGTTGCTTTCTCGCGTCAAAAAACTATTGTGCTTTGCGATGTACTTGCAAGAATGGGGGCGCATGTTGTTGTCGTGGGCAGTGCGAGCGAGACCCCTTCCTCACCATGTAGCGTTCGTTATGGACGGTAACCGTCGTTTTGCGATGCACAATCGCCTTCCAAAGGCGCAAGGCCATCGAGCCGGCTATGCCACGGTATGCAATTATCTCACTATTATTGAATGCCATTCTAGGATGACAGATATCTGTCCTGAGTTATTTGTATGCCCCAGCTTGTGGACGCCCTAGAGTGGTGCCTGGACCTTGGAATAAACTACGTAACAGTTTACGCGTTCAGTGTGGACAATTTTCGACGGCCTGAGAGTGAAGTGGGCGATTTGATGTCGCTCGCCAGTGACAAGTTGGAGGAACTCATGCAGGTTTGATGAGGGAACATGCATTGTTTCTACTCTCAATCCACCGTATCTAGCATGTGCAAATTGTCTTCTTCAAAACCTGAACGTTTTCATGTTTTGGCAAATAGGAGCGGGAAATTATTCATAGGCATGGAATACAAGTGAGGGTGATTGGCGAGCTCCAGCTGCTGCCCCTTTCCGTCCAGAAAGCAGCCGCAAAAGTTATGGCAGAAACGGCGAACAATTGTGGCGGCGTCCTGAATATTTGTTTTTCGTACACGTATGTTGAAACGAACCATTGTCAAACGAGTATGCGAGAATCTTGCTCGGCGTCGCAAGCACTTATTCTGCCTGTTCTTGACATTTGACATACTAATTGGTGTGTCTGGTGTGCGTCAGGTCGCAAAATGAGATCGTCACGGCAGCGAGGTCGGTAGTACGCTGTGTGGGAACCGGAGAGCTTTCATTAAGTGATGTTGGAGATGATATTCTTTTCTCATCCCTCCACACCTCTGATTGCCCTCGGGTGGACCTTCTTGTGCGGACGAGTGGAGAGACACGGCTCAGCGACTTTTTACTCTGGCAGGTATGGATATCCCATGTCTGGCTTGTGGTCACGTTCAACCTCAAAGCAAGTCGCGACTACCGTGTCGCCACAATAATATGGATGAATCTGCTATATATTGAAACACGACCGGAATTACCAATGCAGGCCTCTCATGCGTCACTGGAATTTACCACCGTGCTGTGGCCGGAATTCAGCTTCCACACTCTAATTGCGCTAATCGCGAAGTTTCAGCGTTCACAAGCAAGCAAAGATGCTGTCTACCTCTTCACCTAGTTTTGACTTGGCGCCACACACGTTGAGATATTGTGGTTGGAGTATTTTCTCGGTGTAAGCAATTGTTTGCCTCCTTATTCAACGAAGGTAATGTTGAACCACATTGTAAAGGTAGTCACGTGCGCACTTCAAAATCTATGGTTTACACCAGTGTTGTTCGGGAAAACACGATTTCTAGGTTTTCCGTGCCGCCGTAAAGGAATTCAGCGAAATTCAGCGGAACACTGTTCCGGGAAAGCTGAATTTTGTTCCGTCGGAACGGAGCGGAATGCCGTTCAGGTATTCCGTTCCGATTGCCCCGGAATTCATTTCCGTTCCGGTGTTCCGGTACCCGCTACCCACCGGAACACCCCCACAATATGCAAACACAATGGCCATCCTTATTCAAAATGTTTTGGTAATACTGTTACGATTTAGTGTTATGTTTCAGGTCTCCCCCCCCCCCCCCCCCCCCCCCGCCACCCCCTCTCAACTTTATTTGTACGGATCTTCTAGTACTTGAGCAGTAATGGGTTACTGGCTACTCCACTCCACATCTTTGTTTCTAAAACAATGCATAGCTGTGTGCACAAGGGTGTAATATGCCATATATGCAAGTATACTATGGTGAAGAGGTGGGGCACTTTATGAAACAGTGGGCATATTACATTAAGCATGATCGTCTAGTACTTAAATAGTGCTATAGCCTAGTGGTTGTTCAAAAGGCCAATTCCATTGCACAACTTTATTTTGCTGATGCAATGCATGCATGCGTGCATAAGAATACAGTACGCCATATGTAAACACAAATAGAGAGGGGTGGGGCACATTTTGGAATCATGCACAAAATACATGCAGAATCACGGAACCCCAACCACACGGTGGCCCTGGCAAGTCCTCCATGTAAATAATAAAAATGCTATGATGTTTTGGAGTTGCTAACGTCCACTGCCGCATGTTGTTCACTAAGTTTTGCCCTACTCGGCAAGGCTGCCACCCTATCGAGAGTCGTCTCCTCGCAATTAGGCAAGGGTTTAGGTTTTAAGGTTACCCTAAATAGTATACCCTAAAGTATCAATAGGTGAATTCGCCGGTACGTAAGACAGCAAATTTAGTCGGAACGGTCTAATAATCAAGGTACTACCCATCTATGCAACAGGTGGGAAATTTCGGAATTAAAAGTCAAAAGGTTGTATATTTTATGTTCACATTGTTTGCACCCTTTCCCACCCGACCGTTAATAAGACCTACTACAACAATAATGCCAACTACGCATTGTCTAATCTTTCGAGCACTCTTCAACGCACCTCTCAATAACTAGCATACGCAATACCTAGGAACGCCGCAACTAGCATACGCAATATCTACCGACCCCTGGGAATCTTCTTCCTCCGGTACTTTTCTCTCGCTTCGCACACATTTCTTATTAACCTCGCTTCTTGCAGCTCCGACATGATGATGTGCACGTCACCAACAAGGGTCGCTTTGTAGGTTTGCGGACCTTACGTAGACCTAAAGATGTTGTAAACCTCCGCAGCGAGGTGCACATTCTTCAAAACAAACACAGCGGTTGCCATGTCCTCCACGCCCATCTTGTTCTGCATTTGTTGTGTGAGTAGTCCCGCTAGAGAAAACACGCTCTCGCACGTAGTGATCTGAATGGCCGGGATCCCAATTAATGCGAGCTAGCTTTGTGATCAAGGACTACCTCTTACCGATAGCACATCACTATCGCAAAACATTATTTAACTGCTCATCGTCAGGACCCGAGTTGTCTTTTCGTGTTGATGGGCATGCACCTCCGCTTTAATAAGCTTCTCAAGGAGCGCAGCTAATGGCTTCGCGGTTAGGCAGTTCGATATCTCCGTTGTCCTCATCACCGTCGTTATCGTTGTCTTTATTGCAAAGGGCGACGCGGCGTTTTGGTGGTATCGATATCTCGGATATCTCGTCGATTGCTATGATCAATGTTGATGGGATTGATATTTCGGGATGCGGACATGATAGCACATTAAATTGATATTATCGGCGATGTATTGATATTTAGACCGATATATAAACCCATCGGGCGTTGATAATTGACATCTTCTTAATATTTTGATAATTGATAACGCTAATATTTGCACTTTTGTCATCATGACGATGTCGATGTCACAAGGTAGCAATGGGTGATAATCATACTATCGACAACACATCGATGCCTGATCCACTTGTGCTTGTAAATGATGCGTGTGACGTCGTAGGGAGGGTAGGGGTGGTCCAAAGGGGAGAGGTATTCCGATTCGGTGTGTGTGGTGTGGGCAAGAAGGGGAGGGGTGGTGTTTATACGGGGGGGTCGGACGCCGGGTGAGAGGGTGGGGGGGGAGCGGGGAAGGTGGGGTGTTAAGAGAGGAATCCATAACGGGTGAATGGTGGTGGGTGGAGAGGCATGTTAAGCGGTTGGTGTGTGGTGGGCATGCGGTTGTGAATGGTGTCGAGGGATTTGGTGAGGACCGCGGCAAGGAGAAGGATGGGGACGGAGAGTGAGTCGGCGGCCCCCTCGAGTGTGGACATAGATTTGAATGATTTATTGAGGATGGAGGAGCTAGAGGCGCGGAGTAGGACTTGTGGCCATGTGGTGATGTTGCTATGCGAGAGGGGGGCAAGGCGGGGAAGGAGGGATGTGTGTGTTCGGAGGGGTGTGAAGTCGTAGTATGCTTGCTTGTAACTGCGTGGGTCGGTTATGTGAGTGGCTTTGTCGCGGAGTGAGGCAAGGAGGGTGTTGTCTTGGCGGGTGAAGTGGGCGCTGAGTGGGGAGGCGATGGGGTTGGTGAGGGAGAGGGGAGCGCTATGGTGGAACATGGTGCATGCGTCTCGTTGGGCGCGGACTAGGCATCTGAGTGTGGGTTGGGAGGTGTTGCGTGACATGATGAACTCTGTGGGCCATTGGGTGTATGTGGTGGAAATTGTGTGAATGTGTGTACGGGCCATATGGCCTCTGTAGCCGGGGGTGTTCATGATTTTGTGTAAGTGACGTAATGTGAGTTGTGTGGCGTGGGCTTTGAGGGAGGGGAGGCCGTAGCCGAGGTCGGAGGTGGGGCGGTGGTGGGATGTGCGGGGGAGGTTACGCACCGAGGAGTCGGCGGAGCGGAGTGCCCGGCGAATTTGGCCCTCGAGGATGTCGAGTTGGGAATCGCTGAATAGGCCGAGCTGGAGGGCGAAGTGCTTGCCTATGAGGAGATCTCGGATGACGCGTATTCTATAGGATTGTGTCAGCGGGGAAGTGGAAGGGGCGTGGATGAGGGAAGTGGTTGTGCGCCTAAGTTATTCATGCTAGTGCTTGGTGAAGGCGACGGTGGTGTTGAGCTCGACCCAAAGGACCCGGTAGTAGGATTCCGAGGGGTCGATGAAGAGGATGGGGAAGTTGTACGTGTTAATGGTAACGGAGAGTTTTCTAGGCCGGACGCAAGCAGGGTGCGGTTGGCTAGGGAGACAGCGTTGCCTTTACTCCATAGAGCGCCGGTTACTCAACATTTTCGAACGTTAATAGTCGAACCCGTGTACGCGCAAAAGAGGGAGAGCTTTTGGGGCTGGATGGTCATGTTGGTGAGAGACCCCGCTGCGAAACTAAGGTCGTCTGCGAATCCGTGGCCGGGGCCAGTCGATGTGGGGTTTGTCGGTTTGCGTTGGTGTTGGGGGCACCGGGGCGATAGCCTCGGCTACCGACCGTGAGCCTACGGAGGAAGGGTACGAGGAAGAGGGTGATAACGAAGGGGGAGAGGGTGTCGCTGTGTGGGGTGTCACGGTTAGTATCGATGGAGGGGGTGGAGCCGTAGGGGGTGATATAGTCGGTAATGGAGACACGAGAGAGTTGTTTGCATGTGTCGACAAAGGTGGAGAGCGCACCGAGTTGGCGCATGTGTTTTAACATGATGTGGTGGTCGGCGGCATTGAAAGCGCCTTTGGAGTCCGCGTACATAATGTAGATGTCGTTGTTGCATCTTTCTGCGTCCTCCATCATCATCATGATGATGGAGGCGAGGGCGTCGCGGATGTTGCGTTGGAGGCGGAAGCCGTCTGGATGCTCGCTGAGGATGCACTGGGTTCCCGCATATTTAGAGCATGCGTATTTGATAAGTGAAGTCCAAAGTTTGAGCAAGTTGTTCATGAGGGCGATGGGGCGGTAATTATTGTCGAGGAGAGCAGTCGGATCACCAGTCGGGTCACTAGTAATAAGCATGTGGTGCATGCTGTGGCACCATTCGGGGGGAGTATAAACCTTGTGGGCAAGGAGAGTGAGGAGGCAGAAGAGGGCAGAGCTGGTCGCATTGGGTAGGAACTTTATGATTTCTTTGGGAATGCCGTCGGGGCCGGGGGCTTTGCATGTGCCTAGCGATTTGACTGTTTATCGAATGTATCTACAGTTATCATGACGGCGAGGGTGAGGGAGGGGTCCCCGCGGGGTTTGATGACGAATGGGTCGGTGTTGCCGGGGGGTTCCCACGGAGGGATGCGAAGCTCGGGCGGGGCGGCGCGGGTTACTTCTTTTCGAAGTGTGAGTGGACGACTGCGGCTATAACTTCGTTGGGAGAGGCTTCAATGGTTGTGTCGGGACGAATGACTTCATGGAGGTTCGAGGTTGCATTGCTATGGGGCAGGAGGCCGCTTTTTTTTAGTAGGCGGTGGTAAGTTTTTAGATAAACGTTGTAAGCACTGTTGGCGAAGGATTGCATTTTGTTCATTCAAACCGTGGTGGCATCGTGGAGGAGGTGACGGATGCGTTCTTGGCATTTGTGTTTAATGGTATCGGGGGTCATATAATCGGTCGTATGAAGGAGAGATTGGGCGAGGGGAAGTGGGCCGTGTTTAGTGTTGCAGCGAGGGAGGTTTTAACGACTTTGTGGGATTTTTTGAGAGCCAAGTGGTGCCGGGGGAGGTGTTTGGGGGTCGCGGTTTTTTCAGGGGAAAGTGGGGCCAGATGGTGGAGGCATTGTACATGTGGTTTGAGAGGAGGGTAGTAAATTGCGAGCTAGGATGTCGAGGTCATCTATGGAGGCTGTGGATGAAGGTGTATTGAGTATTGCAGCGTCGAGGGAGGCCATTGGGTTGATGAGGTCTGGTGTGTTGCTTTGGTATTCGTTTATGTGGTGCTATATGAGGGGGGGGCTTGAAGTTGTATTTGCGGTTGGAATGTGATTTGTGTGAGGGGTTGTCGGGCGAGGGGGGTCGAGCGATGAGGGAGGGGGGATCTCGCATAACGAAGTAGATGGCCGAGTGTTCGGTGAAGTATGTAGGGGAAGGGAAGACCGAGATGGCGGATGGGGAGGGGGTGAGGGGTGAGGGAGTGTGAGAGGTGAGGGGTTAAAGAGCCAATGATCTCTGCAGCCGCCGCTGTGGGAGAAGGTAGGGTCAGGGGGTGGAGAGGTTATAGGTGTGAATGGAGGAGAGAGGTGAGAGCGGGGTGTCCGGTGCCTTGGTGTGTGGTAGTTTGGAAGTATACTACTCCCCAAACGACGCGGCGAGTTGGGTGGTCATCGGCGAGTCTAAGTCCCCATGCGGCAACTTTTGCGTACACGCGGGTTAGTTGTGTGGTGTGGAGTTTGGGCATATAGACCCTGATGAGAAGGTACGGGGTGCCGGAATGAGGAATGAGAGACAAGCCAATTATATGGGGGGCAAAGTGGGGGGTCGGGGGTATGACAGTGGCGGAATGGAAGAACGACTTGCGAAATGCGAAGAGGACGCCTACGTGATGTTGGGACACCTATGATTGTTTCGGACGAGCGCTCTTAAGGAGGTATTGGGGTAGGGCAACGCGCCATCGGAATGCATGTGATGTGTGATTGGTTTCACTGCGGAGGAAGTGTTAGAGTTGGGAACGGATAGTTACACGGAGGTCGTGCCGGCCCCACAAGGGGGCCGGCTGTGGTGACTAGGAGTGGGAAGAGAGAGATGGCGGCCGGCGAAGGCACCTGCAAGGGCCGGCCGACTGCCACTAATAGGGAATAGAGTACCGCTAATAGAATAACACTAAGTACTAGTATGACAAATAGCTACCTTGTACATAAGCACTAGGCAACGGGATGCTAGTGCTAACACCCCCCCTCAAGGTAGCCGAGGTCTTGACGTCGTCCTAGCTTGCGTCGAGGAAGGTGCCATCTTGGTCGAAGGTGTAGTGCTTGTAGCGGGTGTCTCAGGCCGGGTAGGTGTAGCGACATGCGCTCACACGAATGTGCCGCTACCGGCGAGTTGCCGATATGAAGCGGTTCCAAATGTACTACGGAATGTACTATTCTGACATGTAGCGGGAAAAACTGTCCACGGGCGAATTAGCCGACGCATGAGGGCGACCGGCGAGGAAGAAGCAAAGCCAACAGGGTTGTAAGGAGCATGAAGACACGCAAAAGGATAGACGGGCGCTGCTCGTGTTGACTCCCCCCTTTCGCCGTAATAAACGTAAGCTCCCCGCTGAATTAAGTGAGCGTTGCGGCGTTGCCTCGGGAAAAAAACAATAACAGTACTAATTAAAGTACGCACGGACCAAATTTTCGCGGGTCGGTTTTAAACAACTAAATCCGGTCGAGAGCATCGGTAGGCTAATGGCTAGGTGAGACTGAAAACTGGGTGGGGTGAGCGTTGCGCCGGGCACTTTACACACGCTCTTCTCCCGTTGGATATGGTAGGATAGTCGCGGACATCCAGCTCGAAGGCGAAGCGTGGTGTCGGTAGGACGATGAATTACTAGCGTGGCGCCGAGCGCTTTACACGCGCTTTACTCTTTTTTACGTGGGTCTAGGTCCGACTAGCGTGGTACCGAGCGCTTTACACACGCTGTTCTCTATTGTAACTTGGTGGAGGGCCCATAACATGTTAGAGTTGGGAACGGATAGTTACACGGAGGTCGTGCCGGCCCCACAAGGGGGCCGGCTGTGGTGACTAGAGAAGTGGGAAGAGAGAGATGGCGGCCAGCGAAGGCACCGGCAAGGGCCGGCCGACTGCCACTAATAGGGAATAGAGTACCGCTAATAGCATAACACTAAGTATTAGGATGACAAAAAAGCTACCTTGTACATAAGCACTAGGCAACGGGATGCTAGTTCTAACAAGAAGACGTCCGGATGGTGAGTGGTGGCAAGGTGGTCTACATCTATTGTGGAGGTGTGGAGGCCTCGGGTGTTGAGGTTGATGAGGTGAAGTGGTTGGGCGATGTGGTAAGGGAGGACCGGTTGTGGGTTGTGAGTGGGGGGGTGGGGGTGGGGGGGGGGGGGGGGGGGATAATCCGTGAGGGTGCGGGTGGCTCGAGGCAGGGTGGTTGGTGGTAGAGACTTTGGGGGTATGAGTTGAGAATGGGAGCGGGTCGTAAGGGGGGTATCTTGTATGTGTCGGGAGTGTGAGAAGGGGGGGGGGGGGGTTGAGGTTGTAAGAGTTGTAAGTGGCCGATGCGGAGAGGGGCGGAGTGAAATACGTGGTGCCATAGAAGGGAATGGAGTGTATAGACTGTTGTGCCGGGATCGAAGGGGGGGACGTACGCTTCGTCGGGGGGTGAGGTGAGTATGAAATAGGTGTGGAGGAGGACGTGGGTGCCGCATGACCATGCGTGGTCGGTGTTATCAAGGTATCGGGGAGGGTGGAAGATGTGTAGTGACGGAAAAGGAAATGTGGGTGTGAGGTACTACTTTGGTTAGGCTAAGTTGGCAACCTTAGACTAATAGTAGAACCTAATCTCTGGATCTAATTATACAGCGTAGAGAGAATTAGTAAGATTGTCTTAGGAACAGGGTTTCTTACAATCTGGGTGTGGCGTAATTCTATTCTATACCGGTCTCTTCTTCTACTAGTAAGTCCCCGTCTTAAATATCCACACCTCAGGTGTTCTAGAAACAGTCTTAGAACCTGTAGCTTGTGCTGTCTGCTAACTAAACCAAACTATTACTAGTGATACATGTTAACTGAGGTTACCTCTACCGTCTATCTAACCTTATCGCGCAAGCTCTTAGAACTATCTAGAAAAGAACTATCTACTAGAAGACATACTGCTAGTAACTCTGTACTGTCGAGGGAAAATACGGCGATACATTTGTACTGCCGCGATGACAATAAAAGAGTCACTGAATATCGCTTAGATACAGGTACCATTTAGAGGAAATAAATAATGTCAATTACTAGCATTTAGCTAAATGGCTAGGATATGACAGTGGGGTTGGGGTTCCGCGCGGAGAGTAATGATATGGAGCGGTGGAGGAGGTCTGGTGGAGGGAGGCAGGTTACATGAGTGTTAGTGATATATAGGAGGCCGAAGTGCGCGTGTTGCCATGTGAGGATGAAAAGAGGTTGGTTATAGGGTGTCCGGGTCGAGGGGGGTGCCCACGGTTCGCGCGGTCAAGCTACTAGCTCGGGAATCATGGAATGTCCCGTGGCAGTGGCGGGTATCTACCTCATTGTTGGTTATTATTGTGTATGTACATGTGGAGTTCGAGTGTGATTTGGCGAGAGATTTACCTAAGGTGTAGAGATTTTTGAGTTCTTGATAATATCCCCACTGGGAGTAGATTACTGCGGCTCTGTCTAGGTTACCGAGGGGGGTGTGGGGATCCCATGAGCGAGGTTTAAGTCGTAGAGGTAGTTATACACGGTGTCCGTGCATGTGTGGGGTGAATAGTGTAGCGGGAGGGTGGCTGGTAAGTCTGTGTTGATAGTATGTTGGCGTATGTCATTTGAGGATCGGCATGGGGTGGGAGCGGGGGCGTCGGACCCTTAGGGAGCGGACTCCCCATCCGATGAGGAGTTAGGGAGGATAAGCGGCCTTGTTGGCCGAGGCTTGCGAAGGGCGAGGATGGGAGGCTCCGGGGGGGTCCGTCCGTCGAGGTCTTGCGTATGCGGCGAGCGTAAGCTTCTTGGAACGGGTGTCCGTTCGGAGATTAAGTGAGGATGGTGAGTGTATGGATGGCGGTGAGAGTAAAAAAAGGTAATGGGGGGTGGAGAAAGGTTGTATGTAAGTTATGGTAGGTGTTACGGTGAGGGCGATAGGGGAGAGCTGTGAGATAGGGGGGCTGTCGGTATCGTTTCAAATATGCTTCGGGGCTTCCGAGAGAAGCCTCAATGCAGATCTAAAGAAAGTGGGGACTGTGAGGGCGGGGAGGTACATGTATCGCTTTGGGTGTTGAGGGTACGGGTACTTGACTGCCATTCCTTGTATGGAAGGGAGGGGCGATAGTGCCGGGACAAGTAGATATGCGGAGGAGCGCAGGATCGAATATTTATTCGGGTAGAGTAATTCGTATACGCTAGTCCCAACACATGAAAAGTTGTTAGTAACTTAACGATGGTCAAGGTGGAATATGCGGGATGAGAGGAGAAGGGGGGGGGGGGGGGGGGCGCTAAGGTCTGTAGTAAGGTAAGCGCGGGGTGATTTAGGCGGGTCAGGTGGGCCGTCAGTAAGCAAGATGGGCACAAAGTATAGAGCGAGCAATAGATATAGCGATGGAGCGGGGGGGGGGGGCTTTCGATATGAGCGTTAGGTAGGGGGCAAGAGGTGGGCCGGGTAGTGGTGTTTGTTGTGGGCATCGGGAATGGAGAGCGGGAGTCGTCGGCGTACGGCGAGTGTCGGTCGGCGAGCGGCGATTGCGGGCGAGAGGGAGCGTCAAGGCCACGGGCCGGCGCGACACGCCATTCAGCACGTGCGGTTGCTAATAGATAAGTGAGTATGTGGGGTATGATGGTACCGTGAGGAGGAGGGGGGTCGTAAGGTGTTGAGCATGACGGTGGTTAGTGCAGGGAGAGGAAACACGCATGTAATGTGATGTGCTCGTAAAAAAAGACATTCGAATTAAAATGTGTTGCATGTTGTATCGAGCTTTGCAACATCTCTCTCTCTCTCTCTCTCTCTCTCTCTCTCTCTCTCGCTCTCTCTCTCTCTCTCTCTCTCTCTCTCTCTCTCTCTCTCTCTCTCTCTCTCTCTCTCTCTCGCTCTCTCTCTCTCTCTCTCTCTCTCTCTCTCTCTCTCTCTCTATGTCTCTCTCTCTGTTACACATACACGCATACACATACCCACACACCGTTATTACACAACTACCAGTGCTCAAAACATATGAACCTTGGAGCCATTAAGATTGACACCGCGTGTGGCACTTATGTTTGGCAGTATGGCATCCGCAGTCAGGCCCACACGCCAATTCCGAAGATGTCAAACGCCACCCTATGTACATTCGTATACGCGGGAAGCTTAGGGAAGTATCAGTACCCCAACATTAAGGACATGTCCCAATTCGTACATCGCAGGGCAATAAACTCCTCGTCCTTGTACATGGACATTACAAAGCCCTAGGGTAGTATGACCCACATCCGGCGCCGCGGCTGGAGTGTCCCTTTCACCCGATGAAACGGACGCTCGCCACACCTCTCATACACCTCGTCAGTGTTTGAGTCATTTTAATTTATTTATTGTTTTTTAATTTTTTTATTTTGTTTTTTAATTTTTTTTTTGGGGGGGGGGGATGACACCGACAACGCCCATATCGCAGTTCTTCCCCGCGCAAAGATGTCTTTCATTGCTGTCCGGGCGGGTGATGTGGGTGAGTTACCAGCGCGGACACAACATATGATTAGGCATCCGCCCCTCAGTCCTACTTGCAATCACTTGGCGGGGGATCTCACAAACGAGTTCATCACGCAAAGCACCTGAGATTATTGTTACCCGCTAGATAGCTTCCCTTACATTGCAATCCGGATACACTCATATTGAGCACGGAACGAACCCCATCGCATGACCGCGGGATCGGCTTAATGCCCCGTCGATGTCAGCATCCCATAGAATCAACGCCATTCAACATCGACAATCCGAGATATCAACCCCGTCAACATTGACGTTTCAAATATCACTACCATCAAGATCGACGAAATCTAGTTGATCCGTTGTCTTATGAGGAGTCGATTATGACCTAGTTGTAGGCCGACATCGATGACCGCGAGTTCCGCGTGATTGATGCTGTGGGAGGGAGGGGTGCATGTCACCAAAAATTTGACGCGTGTGTCCTAAACGGGGTGGGTGGCAGCCGGTCCAGGTGGGGAGGAGCCTCTTTTATGGGAGTTTTCAATGTATACGAAATCTGGTAAGTCTAGAGCAACAACGCCTTTTGTTGAAGAGTTGGCTAGTGTCGTGCGCTTTGGAAGAGGGTAAGTAATGGGGTAGGTGGGGTTGGGGGAAGGTAGTAAATGCATGCCGAATGTGGTGTATGAGTGGCGAAGTGGGGCGGGGGTGGGTTGGTGACGGATAGGGAGGAGAGGTGTGTGTATCGTAACTGGATTCGAGTGTGTTGTGGAGGGCGGTCATTAATGTGCTTGACGGTAGAGAGGATAAGGCGAGGAGGTTGGTGACGAAGTAGATGTCCACTACCTAGCGTGTACCGAATTGTCTGAGGATGGGGGTGCCGGTGTGTTGATCGGGGGGTAATAACGTGTTTGCGTCGTCGGGGAGGGTGGAAAGGTGGTGAATCCATGGTGACTTGATGTATTTGGAGTGGCGGTATGGTGTGTGTTCCCACCCACCTCACATTCTTCCTTTTATACCTTTTCTTCCTCGCCCTTCTAATTATTTTCTTTTTGTATCGTTTTGCGTAAATGTCTTCCCCCCCCCCCCCCCCCCACCCCCCCCCCACCCCCCTCCGATGATCTCGTCTACAACATAACGAGTTGATAATAATGTTGGTGGTTTGATCTCATGATGTGGCATGCTGTCGATCTTATTGTTTCTAGTATTGTTGCTACAACCGATGCGAACAGTCTGTACCGATGTAACTGCTTCATGTTAATATGATGTTGTTTGTGCTTTTCGTTGTTGAATCTTGTGTCACTTGTTGCTATTAACAGTTGAGGGTGATACACAGTTTATGTCAATGTGTATGCGTGCGTGCGTGCGCGCGCGCGCGCGCGTGTGTGTGTGTGTGTGTGTGTGTGTGTGTGTGTGTGAATGTGTGTGTGTGCGCGCGTGTGTGTGTGTATGTGTGTGTGTGTGTATGTGTGTGTGTGTGTGTGTGTGTGTGTGTGTGTGTCGTGTGTGTGTGTGTGTGTGTGTGTGTGTGTGTGTGTCGTGTGTGTCGTGTGTGTGTGTGTGTGTGTGTGTGTGTGTGTGTGTGTGTGTGTGTGTGTGTGTGTGTGTGTGTGTGTGTGTGTGTGTGTGTGTGTGTGTGGCTGTGGCTGTCATTCCTTATGTTTCTTTGCTGCTATGGTTTGTACTAATGATAGCACGCTGATGCCACTTCAATTGTTGCTTCCGCGTTATAAATGAAGCGATGGCGGCTTGCTGTGGTGGGAATGGTAGCAACTACTGTTATTTCTTTGTAGCGGTATTTCTGTCCTAGGTGGCTATTATGTCCGGCGCTGTCGGGCGTCCGTGACAATGGTTGCTTTTACGTGTATCATATGGATATTGTCGTTAACTTTCGCGATAGCGGTCGAGTGCACAGTCATAGAAAGCATAATGGTTGCACTACCTACAACGAAAATTGGCAAAGACGATGCAAGCCTATTTCCGGCCCGACGTGCATCACCGACGTCGCCTTCCTCTACTCCTATCCGATTGAAGACAAACATGAAGCTACTTATTTATTTAGTTTCTAGCACAGCGCCGTAAAAATTTTAAAGGAAAGGTGATAATATCTCCGTAGCTATTTTGAGAATTAATATTCTTTACATGTTTATAGGATCTCATGTACAAAGTCTGCGTTGATTTCACACGCCTATATTAAAGGGATGCATGTGGGCAAGTTGTTGGCATCATGGCGTTTAAAGGTCTCTCGCCGTCCATGTTGCTCACGCGGACAACGTCTTGCGCAGTTTGTCCGCCGCCGCATACAGCGTGGAGGCCGATTTTTCCTCGGCTAGGACGCTTTCTACCGCGGCGTTTTCTGCCACGGCGCTCTTCACCAGCGCCATGGGCCGCAAGCGTCCCCGTGCTTCCTCGAGCGGCGCCTGAGGCGCCGCTTGTCGCCTCCACGTGTTGCATTTTCGGCGCGGTCTATCTAGGGGTTTCGTTAGTTTATTATTATGCTAGGTCTGTGCACAATGCAGTAGTGCTTCTTTTAGCCGTGCTTTGGATTCCGTAATCCTCTTGTCACTCTTGCCCTTTTGTTTTCCCTCCCACTTTCCCTATCCGTACTCATCTTGATTTCACAGTTTGACAGCACGGATACTATTAACCCTCCACAATGTTTCTAAACTCCTCCATAAAAGTCCGTACAAGATTTCTCACCGTCGCTAGAAAAAAACTGTAACTATGCGCCGATTTTATTGACAAATCTCCTAAAGCCCTGGGCAATGCTTTGGCGCCCAAGATGGAATGCGCCGACAACAACCGGGGGCGATTTCGAGCACTGTCGGGCTTGTGTACTTGGGGTTATCGCGCCCGCAACCGTGCAGCACGCTCTTTCAAACACTCGCCGTAAGGGTTAGACGAAAAGAGAACGGGCGCACAACGCCGCAATGTAAATGCTTATGCAAGGGTCGTGCAAATATGATGCATAGGCGACGGAGGGAGGAGGTGCTGGGCATGCCACTTTTGGGGAAACGCACGAAATGGAGTATGTAGACTTACCACCGATACGCGTACAACCCAATGGCAACCTACTTTCGGGCACAATGTTGAAGCAATCATCACCTCCTCAAATATGTGGTTTAAGCTTTATAACACGGGTACCGTTTGATGCGTCTTTTTTCCATGCGCGTCTAACGCACCTACTTTGGAGCTCAAATACCCACAAACAAATTTCCATTGTATTATTTCAATTTCCGCAATATTCCGGCTAAGCCGAGCCGGAGTGCCAAACAACACCCGTCGAATTCGGCTCACCTCATGAGGCGATTTGTGCGGGGTTTGTTGGTATATGTTTACCAATTCTTCATTCCTAATGATTTTCGAGCCTAATCCCCGACGTGTGCCACGTGTGAGGCGGCAGTGGTTGGCACAAGCACATACCCAAGCATTCCAAACACCACCATCAACGTGATGCGTCCCTAAGTTGGACCTCGCCCCTCCCCAAAGCCAATCACCCTCGCATGTTTATTTAAGCGTGCATTGTTTATTATCCAAACCACCGTCATGTGCGTTTTTGCTCGCTTACTTTCCAAAAGCATCACCCGTGCCCGCGGCGTGAACTCCCGTGCTCTATTCACACCCGCAAACCAAACCTCGCGCATTATTGAACACGGCATCCACGCCTCTACCCCCCTCCAAAAAATACGGTTATGTGGAACACGGAGTAATACGCTCTTCCCATAAAGTCCGTTACTAGCGGCACGCATTTAATTACCCGCCACGCACTGCCGCGATGGCCATGCAACTCGATTGGGGGGTAGAATAAGGATTTTCGAACAGCACACCACGGCGCGTTGGTCACTGACGTGAGCACCTTTATTGGCAGGCCCCAATTATTGTGGGCACCCACGTTGAATTTTCAGCCCAGATTTTGCGCGCCGAAATTCGTGCATGTGCAGGTTATGCACGCCTCTATGCGTGGCTCGGTACACGTAGTGTCGTGACAAGCCGGGAGACTACTCAATACTGGGTTCTCAGCATGTTTGCACAATTGCACTACTATTCGCTGACTATGTTGCGCCCGGCCGTCTACAAAGCGGCGACAGCGAGAATGGCATGTCGTGTGCGCTAGTTTTTCTTGCCACGTGCTCGGAAATACAACCAAGGAGCACGGGCTAGGGGCCTATTGGGCTTGAGGGGCGGTTGACTTGGAGTGTAAGCACCCTGGCGCGCGGATCATTGGCCTTATAAACTTGCGCATCGCCGGGCGTGAAAAATGCCGGGAGCTTTCAAAGTACCCTAGCACGGGCCCTTATCTGGCCGGCGGCAAAGGGCACGGCACCATGCCATCATGGGGCATGAAATGGGCAACGCCGTGAATAGAAGAAATATAGAGCGTTAATTGTTGAGCGTATTGGCGGAGCGGGTATACGGGTACCACTTGTCTAGAGGTTGCTAGCCCCGCGCGAATGTGGTAGATTTTGAAATCCTAAAAGCTTTAGATGGCTGTACGAGAGCCTGGATGACATCGGACGGCGGATTTGACGCGAAAACCGGCCGGTATGCGCAAATGAAGTTGAAACCTCATAGTTACTTGGGGGAGGGGCTTCCATTTACAACTTAATTTGTTCGAATTGAACACCGTACGGCAAAGTTAGGCTTTTTAAAGCCTCCCAAGCTGTGGGTTTCCGGCCCCTATCCCACACACGTCAAGCATCTCAACGGCACATGCCATCACACCCACGTGCTCCCATGATTGCGGACAACATGTTGGGATAATAAAAACCGCATGTTGTGCCGCCCATTGCGGGATTTTTCACGAGCGAAAGTGTGGAAAATGCGAATTCCGGTGCGCCCGAATCAGGGTATACCCCGAAATCGGGGTTGGGCCGCAAACCTTAATACGTCGTATCGTAGCTGTGACGGGCCCCAATGGTGCCCCGCTTCTCCCTTAACTTCACCGTCAACACAAGTTTCGGTTTGCCTTTTATTCAACGAGCTAAAGTATAGTTAATCCCAAGAAACCCTAATTGGTAAACACTCGCTCTACGCGAAAGGCCCTATTTCACTAGTAACGGACTTTATGGGAAGAGTGTATGCATCTTGGTATGAGTGCATGAGCATTACCCCAGCGTGGCGCTCAGAACGACGTGTGTAGTGCAGACAATTTCACGGGAGTTCATATTAGCTTAATTCGACAGACTCTACCGACAACACCCGCTTGAGTTGAGGTCTACTAACCACCCCGGATGACGGCTTACTCCTAGCTTCCCCGCTCTCCTACAATTGGGTGGTCGTACTCGGGTGTCGTCGTGCTTGACGTGGTGAGGGGGGAGCCCATGTTTAACATAATCCATGTCCGGACTTTTGTGGAGGAGTGTACTTGAGATTTTAGCGTGCCTTTTTATATTCACAACTCGCAATATATCCAAACAGTTACAACTCGGCTTGTCCAACTAAGCCCCGCGCAGCATGGGAAACAATTAACCCACACTGATCATAAATCTCATGTTGATGGACACCAATGATAATTGCCATGAACTCACAGAACATTTCTTTTGGATGTCAGAAGCATAATTACAAAGCGCTACATGCCACTTACTAGAACTCATAATCAGTTAGTCATCATTGTTTTGCTTTTGCTTCTTCGCATCCGGTATGTCGTCGTCCTGGTAAACATCATTTCAACCATGGATCAGATAACGTGTTCTAAAGACAACCACAACGCTAAGAAGACACGGGACATACATACCGTGAAGAAAAAACTCATTGCTAGCGATATCCGAGGGACAGAGTCTACAGCTTGACATGGTGAGGCGTGAGACACAGCCAATTCAAGTGGAAAACGTACCGACAAAGAATGGCCCGCCTTAGAGGATCCAAGCAGTGGGCGCCCATGTCGAGCCTTCGGCCCCCAATTCTCCTCTGGGTTTGGTAGGAAGCGCGGTACATTACTCATGCGCGCCTTGCTCATCGCAGCGGAGGCTCGAGAAAAGTCTGCTTTAAATTTTGGTTCCTTCGCCAGCAGTCTCGCACCTATGCCGTGGCAAGACTCGTGTTAGATGGTATCATTAAAGCGGCGAATTTCGCGCATCGTGCGGAGGAACCAGCAGCTCGTGAGAAAAATTGTACATTTACGACTTACAGTACGATTGGGGGTCCTGCTGCTTCACTGGGTGGTCTTTGACCCAGCACCTCATGATGTCCCAAACCACAGACATTGGGGCGTCCGTCTTAACCCCAAGCGGATTAGCATGAGACGAAGACACTCGGTAGCCTAATGGCACACAGGTCAGCACTTAATGTGGTTGTATGGAACTGTCGTTACGATGGCACACAGCTCATCCCGCAGCATAGAATAAAATCGACAAGACGACGACGACAACTAATTTTGCTCCTTAAAACACGGCGGAGTGTTGGATTCACTAACCAAACAAACACACCTGCATTCACCAAAGCCGATCGGAACAGCTCGTGCTTTGGTGGTGTGCACTTCAGGGTCTTGCTCATCTCGTGTGTGTTGAGGTACAGAGGGACATCCAATAGCTCCTCCAGCACCGTAGTCATGATGCTTGATATCTGATGAGAGAACAAGGTAAAAAACATCAAGCCACACCAGCACTAATATGCCGACGTCAAATAAGATCTGGAGAGGTTAGGTTAGCAACACACTCTCCCGCGTCAAACTTCCAACTACAGTAGCACGAAGACACACCTGCTTGAACGCCGGGTAATTATCCTTGTTGGCCCGAATATCCTTGTCCAGCTCGCGTATCCAACTTTCGTCGTGGATCGGCGCTGACCTGTGGAAGGGGCGCTTGGATGCATTTCCTACCGTTAGCTTAAGCAGTGGGCAGCTGACAATAAGCGGCAGCACTAGAAACGCATGCAACATGCAGGACGTGACATGGCACATACCAGATCGGACCTCCCATGAGAAACCTCGAGCCCGTCTCTTCGCACCTAGTGGGGACCACGGGGCCATGACCGGGGATGAACTTCTCCCCCTTTCCCTTCTTTACCTTCTCTGCCACGGGTTGCAGGAAGAAGGAATCGCAGCCTTGACTCTGGTAGATGTACGCTAGCTTCGTGCCTGCTTCCTGAAGGAAGGAAGAAACACAACCGTTCCAGTGGGGGACCGATGGTGGGACTGAGCAATATCTAAAACGGTTTCCCTAATATCTAGAAGCGCACCTTGATGATTGAAGGAGAGGTATACACCCGCACGAAGACTCGGATGTAAAAATCGATGGAGAGCGATAACATGGGTTTGATGTACCGCTTGTGTCGGTTTGCATGAGACTCGAGGCACGCCAGCAGGATGCGCAGAGCCTGCATATAAATTCGTTGTTGTCAATGCCGTTTGAATACAGTCGAGGTCACGCATGCAACACATTTTGTGAGATAGTGAAAGCGAGGAGGGTAGGTAAGGGGAGGGGGTATATATGTACAAATCTACCTGCTCGTGACAATAGGGGCGGTGAAGAGGGAAGGATCCATACTTTGACCAACAGGAGTCGGCGTTGTTTCCACAAAGCACAGCCATATCCGTAGCAGTCACCATCAGCATCCCGCCTTCAACAACCGCCTGAACAGCGCTGTCGAGAAGGGTGGAGGGCGTGCCGTATGGGTCCAAGTCTACAGCATCGTAGGCCTGAAACACAATAAGACGTTGTTCATATATGCATGAGCATCTCCACTTTACCTCCACATAACTTCTACCTATACGCAAAGTAAGGATGCTGTGCATACCCCTGCGTTCTGCACCATTAGGACCCGAGCATCCGCACAGTGCGGGATAACCTCGGCTTGGAGGTCGTTGAATTCGATGTTCCGCTTCATGCTCTCCACTACAGACGGGTCCATGTCATTCGCATCGACAATCGCTTTTCCTTTGAGCTGTAGCACATTAGAGCCACCTAAGCCACCTCCCATAGCGCAGGTGTGCCCGTAAGACATGCTGCGCTACACAACACACTCGCGGGCAACGCACCTCCTTTGCAAACCTGATAGCGCGAAGTCCCGAGGCAGCAAGGCCTTCCATGATGCGAAACTTGTCTGCGTACTTCACACGCACGCAATAAAGCTTAGGTTTTGTAAGAGCAGGGCAGCGAATGCCTCTATCTTAACAATACACGCGCGTCCGCAGTTTCACCTTTGGGTCAGCCACAGCGGGCGGCGCCCCTCCATGGTGCTTGCGCTTGGCTTTCGGCGCCGTGCCATCCGTTTTCTCAGCTTCTGTCACAGTCATGTACCGCCGCAGGTTGGCAAGGGACAGATCCCTGTTCACCACCTACGCTCCCAAAAAGCAGAGCCCAAGAGGGCGGGCAGTCATTCAGCTTGCTGGTGGTCTCATGGACTCGGCTCTCGACCCCTAAACTACACTTATCCCTTTCGTTAATAGGTGGGAAAAGCTTGCAGTGTCAACGAGTCCCCATGCATAGCGTTGGGCGCGTGGTACGGACCTGAGCGGGGTTGTAGAAAGTCTCGTTGTGTTTCTGCAATATTTTCGCTTCCCCTTCACGCTGCACAGTGTATCCCTCCGGAATGGACTTTGTATTCTCAGCCATCGCTCCCTCCGGAAATAGCGCACTACTGCTTGTCAAAATTAAACGTTTCGCATATCCCGAGGCTGCCTGGCTTGCGAAACGTAACCTATAAGTAAGTTTTCAGGTCATCAACATCGCAGCGCGCAGCTTTATGCAGGTCTGCGGCAGTGTCGGTGGGCGAAAGCGGCTGGCTGGACCTTATGATCACGATAATATCCATGCAATAATCAATTAATATATGTATATACCTTTTCAATAACAGATTGTACGGTGCCAGCTCGACTCGGGATGCCTCGACAGACCAGCCAGCCAGCCGGCAACGAAACAGTCTCGCGGGATACGAAACTGACTCGAACAAATGATATGAAAGGGACACGACGAGGGGCACTTCATAAAACTAGTAGACCAGCAGAAAGTTGGCCACTGTTGTGGGTGGCGGCGCCCACCACTGCGCCGTCGCCCGTTGCGCCACTCGCGGCAACAATTATGGGCGGCGGGACCAAGATAGCTTAGTACAGGTGGTATGAAATTACGTATAACTTTGCTGCGCGCATGCGCTGACATTGCAATAAAAACCAAAAACTCTTACAAGAAAAAGCTGTGAAGGCCACCAAGCAAAAAGAAGAAATAAAGATCGCAATAACAACCACATCTGTACGCTAAAATAGAATCCTGCTTCCCCACCGGACTATATGAGGGTGATTTCGGGTACGGGTCGCAGGATTTTGGCTCTCTTTTTCGCTTCACATGAGTCCGGTTCCAAGGTGCCATCCGATTGCCATATGATGGCAGCTCACCGGGTGCTTGGCTTGACCGCGGGGCTTGCCTCTCATGTTCGAAAGTGCCCTCGGTGCAATGAGGCTCCTTCGGAGTCTTGCGGGTATGGATCTTCGTCGACGGTATCGGGCATCTTTATGTCGGGTGAGCGCTCAGCCGCCGCTATGCTCATGGACTATATCCCCCGGTGCCCGTGCTCTTGGTATATCATTAAACTTCACGACCGTATTGTCCACGTGCTTGAAGAGCTCATGCTTGAAGCGGGGGCTACTAAGGGCCGAGACTTGCGGTTGGAGGTCCGCCGTATTCGGACGGGAGCTTTTCGAGATCGCCCTTGGGATGTGATTTGGTTAGACTTCATGGCTCCGCACCGTCATCTTGTTGTTGATGTGACGGTTACAAGTGCTCGCACGAACACCAATGTTCCTCGTATATGTGCTCGTCTCCCACTCCCT
Organism: Tetraselmis chui; assembly: GCA_026401115.1. Classification (NCBI taxonomy): domain Eukaryota; kingdom Viridiplantae; phylum Chlorophyta; class Chlorodendrophyceae; order Chlorodendrales; family Chlorodendraceae; genus Tetraselmis; species Tetraselmis chui. Next base: position 49,580 of record JAPMLY010001922.1, on the reverse strand, counting down.
GGCAGCCTTGCATTGGGATCTCACAATGGCAAACTTGATGCGGACCTCCGCACTTCCGCTTTGCTTGGCACGCCTTCGGTTCAGTCGATCCATGACTACTATCCCTTCGCCATGGAGGATGGGGGCCGGTTGGCGCCGATGGCGGCTGAGTTGGTTGATCGCTTGGCTATTTTGGTGGCTTTCCGTCGCTTCCCTGGCATGGGCGCCGCTGACTCTCGCTCCTTGCGCTCTGATAGTTATGCCCGTATGCAACATTTTGTTCGTCGTCGATCTACTTCTCTTCCGTTTCGGCGTTTTTGGGGGGATGTGCGACGAGAATTTATGCAACGTCTTTCTGCCGCTCTTCATGGCACTCTGGGTTCCTATCTCCGCGACGCTTTTCAGGAGGGCAGTGCTGACGCGGTGGCGTGCCTTCCTGTTCCTCGGGCTTAGGTTTTTTCCTCTTTCCTTCTTTTTGCATAATGGCCTCCACTGTTTTTTTCCTGTAAGCATAAATTTTTTTGTACGGTACATAATATTTTATTATTATTTTATTTAGCGACTGGGAGTCACATTATGTCAAAAATGACATATTGCTTACATTTTGGATAAACATGCACTTAGCCTATACATATATATACCGAGGTGTTACTTTTATTCAGCGCTTGATCCGGGTAAGGTGGGTGGGCTGCGCGAAAAGGGAGAAGGTGGTTGCTACCATCTAGAGGAGGTGCTATAGAGGAGAAGCTGGTGGGCGCCCGCCGCGGACAACTTACTGCACTTGTGACGCTTTGTCTCCTCGCGTTGCCTTCGGCGGACTCAACATGGTACGTTAACTAACCGTTAATCCCCAATATCTTAACAATATAAGAAATTAGCATCTAGGAGTCAGATTATGCCATCTAATATTGACCGAAGCTCGGCGCCCGCCGGCGGCGCAGCGGCGGCGGCCCCGGAGGGGGGTGCGCTTGCAGGCCCGTCGGCATCCCCTCACCTCCCCGTGGTGGGCGCTAGAAACCCCGTAGCCGTGCCATGCCTAGCACGGTAGGGAGCTAAAAGGACGGACAACTCCATCCGCGGGATCAGCAGCTGTCGGGAAAGCCATGTACAAAGGGCTTTTGAAAAAATGATTTCTGTGCAATACCGGCACCAAGACCTCCCGCTCGGCCCGTCCGATATGTTTTTCGCATACATATACTACTCGGAACACTCCTATCTCGAGGGGGTGGGACCTGTACTACAAGAGCGTTTGATTGCAAGGAGGGTACGGCCGGGTCTACGATGAGGGGTGGGTGTTGGAGCTGGTGGTGGCCAGCCGGGAAGCAGCGCCATGGAAGGACGCTTGCTAGCCGCCGACTAGCCCTGTGCCAGTCGACACTTCTCAGGGGGGGGGACAAGACATGGCATAGGCCGGCGGCCGGTCGTAGGCGGAGGAGCGGCTATGTGAGGCGGAGGCGATCCTGAGGATCAGCCGCCGCCGGAAAGCCGTGTACGGAGGGCTTTTTGGATAATTAAACTAATGTCCGTACCCGGCGTCGAGCTAGTCGGGGAGCAGCACCAGGGTAGGGCGCTCACTAGCGAGCCGCCACGCCGACGAGATTCATCTCCCAAGGGGGGGGGGGGGGGGGGGGGTAGGCTTTGGCGGCAAGGAGGCATGTCGCGACGGACGGAGCGACAAGATCTGGCGACGACGACCCTCCGGGTCGGCGCCGCCGGAAAACCCCGTACGGAGGGCTTTGACTAATTTCCGTGCACCCGCGGCCCGACGGAACCGGCTACGGCGACCTGACCCCCCCCCCCCCCCCCCCCCTCCTCGATACCCACTACCGGATAGACGAGACCCTTGCGGGGGGGGCCGGGTAAGCGCGGAGGCCCCAACCTCAACAAAGTCTATTAGGTGGACGCGCGATCAGAGGGGGGAGGGTACGGACGCATGCCGGACTACCTGACAGGTACCCGGGTACCAGATAGACAAAAAACCGGGGAAATGAGCGGGGAAAATTCAGGTGCGGAGGCAGGAGCGCCCATTTTTTCTATGTCTATGTGTCTCGGTCCCCCCCACCTGCCCTCGAGGTGCCGGGGGACCTCGACAAGGAGGACCGTCGCGTCGGCGGATGCGGCGGCGACCTTGGCGGGGCTTACGGGACGGGCGGCGAGATCGACGAGCGACCACGCGAGGAGGGGTTTCTTGCCAGCCTTTCCCCTCCTATCTTGGGCAAGACCGAAGTCACGCGGAAGCTAGATTAGGCTGGCCCGTCGTTCCTCCCGAACGCCGACCGGCCTCGGCCGGTCGGCACCCCGGTTCGGTTGGAGCGGGCCGAGCATCGTGAAGGTCGAGCAGCATTTTAGTTTTGCATTTCTCGACAAGTGGATTTCTTTTTAGATCTTTTTTCTTTATTACAAAATTATTACGTTGTTACTGCTTAGGCGGGGGGACTGTGGCAATTACTGCGTTTGCTTACAGTTTTTTATAACTCCCGAGGAGCGTCGACACACAGTGACGCTAGGTGTGTCGATAGGTGTACCTGGTCGAAGAGACCCGGGCCAAACTTGCTAATAAGTCTTGAAACGCAAAGTAGAGTGGAACGAGAGACAGCAGTCGGTCCAGTTTGCCGGCACATGCTGTGGATAACTTCAATTTCAATTTGAATTTTCGACCGAAGTTCTGCGCAGGCTACTAATTCGGGGGTTTGACGACCAGCGAGCCGAAAAATAGCCATGCCGCCGGGGTTTCGGTCATGGTGGGGTCGATGTACTTGCCAATGACTATGTCGCTTGTTTTCGAACAACGCATGTAGTGAATCTTGGTGAGCGGTGCGCCGATACATGCGGCGGCGGACGCCGCGCCTTTCCGTAGGCTTGGCGATGTCCGTTTGAATTGCGGTGATAACGCGCCAATGACGCAGCACGTCTCTCAAATCCACTCGGTAATGGTCCATGCAGTCCATTACCTCCAAAGTCTACACCTACGGCCCATACAGTCACTGTCTCGTGCGGTTGTTCGTCGTGTGTGATGGCACATAAGGTTACTGGCTTGGGTTCATGGTCTACTTACTTGGTTGCAGTATATGGTGCGTCCACCGGTAAACGCCTCCAACAAGTACGGTAGTAGCGGTGCTGCAACAATTGGGAGTTGTAGTAGCGACCTGTTGGCCGCGGTTCTACGTTGATCTCCCTTTACATTTTGTACGAATAACAATATGTTACCGCCAGTCGTGTCGACCGCAATACCGTCGATGTGGCAACGTAACGTGGTTTCCGCGCGGAAAAAAAAATTGTTAGTGCGGGAGGTTGCGCGGAAGATCTTGATGTGTACGAGGGGGTCCGGCTGCGAGGATAGCGAGCGGTAGTGTCAGTGAGAGAATTATAGCATTTGTGGTACGATGGGTGCATGGATTGGTACGCAAATGTCGGGGTCGGTGACGGGATGTTGTTGCATGGCGAGTCCTCGACGTGCGTCCGTTACAAGTGGTCTTTGTGCCACGGGCTCTTTGAGGTGGTCACGAAAGACTTTGATGATCGCTCAGAAGTAGGGTTGGAGGTTGTTGGCAGCAAAGGTTCCAACTCGGGTAAGCAATGATGTAAAGCGCAGCATGTCGGCCGCAGTAGTATGCAACGGGATGATGCCCTCTTCGTCGCAAAAAGCTGTAGTGAATCGGCGCATTTCGGTGCAATAGTTGTTGCAAGTTGTGGCGGCGAGAGCGCCAGTGAGGAGGTCGAGCACGAGGTCGCACATGTCGTTTATCCCGACCAGTGCTCCGACGTGGTTGCGCATCGAGGCGTGCCACGGTGCGTGAGCCGAAGGTTCAATAAGTCGGTATTTCAGTGGTGCGGCGGTTGGTTGTTGTCCGCGGATGCCCGGGCGATCGTGTTAGCACTAGCATCCCGTTGATTAGTGCTTCTGTACAAGGTAGCTATTTGTCATCCTTGTACTTAGTGTTGTGCTATAAGCGGTACTCTACTCCCTATTAGTAGCAGTCGGCCGCCCCTGCCGGTGCCTTCGCCGGCTGCTATCTCACTCCTCTCACTTCTCTAGTCACCACAGCCGGCCCCCTTGGCCCCTTGTGGGGCCGGCACAACCTCCGTGTAACTATCCGTTCCCGATTCCGACAGGTTATGGGCCCTCCACCAAGTTACACTAGAGAAGAGCGTGTGTAAAGCGCTCGGCGCCACCCTAGTCCTACCTACTCCCACGTTAAAACGAGTAGAGCGTGTGTAAAGCGCTCGGCGCCACGCTAGTAATTCATCGTCCCACCAACACCAAGCTTCGCCTTCGAGCTGGTTGTCCGCGACTAACCTACCATCTTCTACGTAAAAAGGAGAAGAGCGTATGTAAAGCTCCCGGCGCCACGCTCACCCCATCTAGCTTTCAGTCTCACCTAGCCTAAAGCCTACCGATGCTTTCGATCGGATCTCGTTGTTAAAAACCGACCCGCCAAAATTCGGCCCGTGTGTACTTTAATGAACTATTATTACTTTTACCCAAGGCAACGCCGCAACGCTCACCTAACTCAGCGAGGAGCTTTACTTTCCCACGGCGAAAGGGGGGAGTCAACACGATCGCCCGTCTATGCTTTTGCCTGCCTACACGCTCCTAACGGCCTTGTTGGGTTTGCTTCTTCCTCGCCGGTCGCTCTCACGCGTGGGCTAATTCGCCCCGGGACAGTTTTTCCCGCTACATGTCAGACTAGTACATTGCGCAGTACATTCGGAACCGCTGAAATGAAAAGAAATGAAACGAATTTGAATGAAATTGTTTACAACAATACCAAAATTAACCGGCAGTTGTCTCTGGGCCCTCCGTGCTTGTGCCCAGTGGATTTATTAAGCTAGGGGCTATACCGTGAGCCACTTATCCAAACAACCTCTCCATTGGTAATGACGATGCAGTCTAAAACATACACGTAACCATTTTTTTTAATCTCTACTTTTTTTTTTGGTACAGTGTGAAATAAAAAGTGACGCTAGTCTCCACGATACGCGGCCTGCTCTAGCCGATGCGGGGGTGATGATCAGCGAGGTTGGTCTGCTTGAGCTGGTTGAGGTTAACATGCCTGACCTCGGGTACCGTGCGACACCGGTCGTGCCGGAGCTAGGGGGAAAGCATATGAAAAAGCCCCCTCGCTCAGATCTTCGTGAGGCCCGTCTCGAGCTGTGCTCATCCCCGCCCGAGATAGTAGGATCTCTTCCCGACGCACCTCGCCGCCTAGCCAAGTCTTCCCTCCTCCTTCCGGGGCTGGAAAGGGGAATTAACTAAGTTGCATACGGTGTCCGGCTGGCTCTCCTGCCCCCGTGCCAAATGTTTTCATGTCCCATGTCCATGATCCGTCTCTTTCCAACACCTATTTGATCGCGGTGTGGCCGGCCGTACCCTCCCCAGGTGGTTTACGTTGTTAGGGGGGCGCCTAGACGAGCAGTGTGCCGTTACGATAACCCTAGGCACATTGCTTGAGGCAGCCTGCCGATAACCGGGTACCGACTAGGGAAGGGGTAGGTCGGACATAGGGATCGAGTCGCCGCGCCACAAAATATGTTGGGTACGGGATTATTTTCCAAAAACCCCCCGTACCGGATTTTTCCGGCGGCGGATGATCCTCATGACCTTCGCCGCCTGACCGTGTCGCTGCTTCGGCTGCGACCCTCCTCCGTCTTGCGTAGCTTAAAGTCTCGCCCCTAGGGGAGACATAAAACTCACACGGCTGTCGACTCCTAGCGAGCGTTGTGCTCTAGCGCGGCTTCCCAGTTGTCCGCCGCCAGCTCCAACACCCTCGTCCCATCGCTGATCCGTCCCTACACTTCTTCGCCAAAAAAATACCGCATACATCGTTCCCGTCAGGACGGGAGAGTATTTATGAGTATTTAGTCGTTGTAAAAACATATCGGACTATCCGAGCGGGAGATCCATATGTTGGTTTACGGATATTATGCTTTTCCAAAATCCTCCGTATAGGGCTTCCCGACAATTGCCGATCCCGCGGATCGCAAATGTCGGTACCTCGTTCAGCCCCCTACCGTGCCAAGCATAGCTCGGCTACGGGGTTAGAAGCGCCCACCGTTTGGAGGTAGACGTAGGTGCCGACGGGCCTGAGAACGCACCCCACTCCGGGGCCGCCGCCGCTGCGCCGCCGGCGGGCGCCCTGGAACCGCTTCTTATCGGCAACTCGCAAGTAGCGGCACGTTCCAGTGAGCGCATGTCGCTAGACCTACCCGTCATGAGACCCACGCTACAAGCACTACACCTTCGATCAAGATAGCACCTTCCTCGACGCATCCAAGCTAGGACGACGTCAAGACCTCGGCTACCTTGAGTGGGGGTGTTAGCACTAGCATCCCGTTGCCTAGTGCTTATGTACAAGGTAGCTATTTGTCATCCTAGCACTTAGTAGTGCTATGTTATAAGCGGTACTCTAATCCCTATTAGTGGCGGTCGGCCGGCCCTGCCGGTGCCTTCGCCGGCCGCCATCTCACTCCTCTCACTTCTCTAGTCACCACAGCCGGCCCGTTTGTGGGGTCTGCACGACCTCCGTGTAACCATCCGTTCCCGATTCCGACAGGTCGGGGCTTGGTTGAGAGTTCCGCGTGAGCAGTGGAGCCAAGCCGGTGTGGTACGTGAAAGGCCGTGACGCTCCACCCGGGCGGTCATACGCCCTCGTATGCTCAGCGATTGCCCGGCAAAAATAAATCGCGGGAGGGGGGTACATGATTTGTTCGTGGGATAGTTCGCTCGGTAGTTGGTATCATTGTTTGGCGGGCTAGTACGGTGCGGTGCCTGTGGCTTCGGCGCTAAATTTGTGTAACCTTCGGACGAGGTCGGGCAGGAGCGTCCGCCGGGGGTTGCTCTAGTTAGTTTCCGAAGGCTAGAGTCTGTCGGACATATTTAGGCCGTCCACAGCTTCGGCGGTTGGGTCTCGCCAAGGGGCATTGTAGCGAGGTAGTCGTGTCGGAATCAGGAACGGATAGTTACACGTAGGTCGTGCCGGCCTCACAAGGAGGCCGAGTGTGGTGACCAGAGAATTGAGAGGAGAGAGATGGCGGCCGGCAAAGGCACCGGCAAGGCCGGCCGACCGCCACAAATAGGGAATAGAGTACCGCTAATAGCATAGCACTAAGTACTAGGATGACAAATAGCTACCTTGTACATAAGCACTAGGCATCGGGATTCTAGTGCTAACACCCCCTCTCAAGGTAGCCGAGGTCTAGACGTCGTAATAGCTTGCGTCGAGGAAGGTGCCATCTTGGTCGAAGGTGTAGTGTTGTAGCGTGTGTCTCACGCCGGGTAGGTGTAGCGACATGCGCTCACTGGAACGTACCGCTACCGGCAAGTTGCCGATAAGTAGCGCTTCCAAATTTACTGCGCAATGTACTACTCTGACATGTTGATGGAAAACTGTCCCCGGGCGAATTAGCCCACGCGTGAGAGCGACCGGCGAGGACGAAGCAAAGCCAACAAGGCTGTTAAGAGCGTGTAGGCACGCAAAAGCATGGACGGGCGCTTGTGTTGACTTCCTCCTTTCGCCATGGGAAAGGTCAGCTCCTCGCTAAGTCCGCTGAGCGTTGTGGCGTTGCCTCGGGAAAAACAATGCTAATTTAAGTACGCACGGACCAAATTTTCGGTGGTCGGTTTTAAACAACCAGATACGGTCGAGAGCTTCGGTAGGCCGAAGGCTAGGTGAGACCGAAGTGGGGCGAGCGTGGCGCCGGGCACTTTACACACGCTCTTTTCCTTTCAACGTGGGAGATGGCAAGACAGTCTCGGACAACCACCTCGAAGGCGAAGCGTGGCGTCGGTTGGATGATAGATTACTAGCGTGCCGCCGAGCGCTTTACACATGCTCTACTCTTTCTTACCAAGGTATAGGTATGACTGGGGTGGCGCCGAGCGCTTTTACACACGCTCTTCTCAAGTGCACCTTGGTTGAGGGCCCATAAATTATCGGAATCGGGAGCGGATAGTTACACGTAGGTCGTGCCGGCTCCACAAGGGGGCGGGTGTGATGACTAGTGAATTGAGAGGAAAGAGATAGCGGCCGGCGAAGGCACCGGCAAGGCCGCCCGACCGCCACTCCGACCGACATCTCCGACCGAAGTATCCGACCGCCACTCCGCGGACCGCCTTAAGGAAGAGATTACCGCTTATAGCATAGCACTAATTACTATACTTACACGCTATACATAGGATTACAAATAACTGCCTAGCACATAAGCACTAGGTAACGGGATGCTAGTGCTAACAAGTTGCTTGTTGCCTTGCGTGGCAAATCCGTAAATAGAGGGCCCATAACCAGTTTAACCGTGCACACACGTTCAATATGGAAGCAAACTAACACAAACGTAGTTACATTCACATTCGCACAATAGGATAGTCACACATACAACCAGCCCAAGGCGTGGTGTCGGGACAACAGAAATGCGAGAGTTGTAGCCTAACGACAGCTATGTACAGAATCAAACAGAGTATCAGTATGTCCGATCTATACATGTAGTAATCATGTCTAGAATAGGTTAGTGTAGCTATTTGCAACTTGTGACTAGAGGATATTACTTACAACACTCCCCCTAAAGGTAGCTACGGGATGAAGCGTTGCATTGAGTTTGCTCATCCCATGATCGCACTTCGGTGTATTGTAATTGCAAGTCCCGGTAGTGGTTTGGTAATCAGATCAACCACCATTTGGTCAATGGGGAGGTACCTCAACTTGATGGTTCCTTGCTCCACGCGGTCCTTGAGGAAATGCCCCTTCCGGCCGATGTGTTTAGTCTTTTTGTTGACGAGGGTGTTCGGGGAGTACGCGATATCGCTTTGGTTGTCCTCCCATACGGTGGTGGTTTCGGTGATGGGGGCGTTGAATATCTCCCCCATAATTTGGCGGAGGTGGAGTCCCTCCTTTGTGGCGTCAGCCGGTGACTAATACTCGGCTTCACAAGTGGATTGGGCCACGCAAGTATATGGTATAGACTTGTAGCTGATGGGCCCGCCTCCGAGGGTGAAAATAAAGCCCGAACGGGACTTACTTCGGGTGCTACCATCGCTTGTTACTCCCGCGTCGGCAAAGCTTGTAAGTTGGAGACTGTGGTCCGAGCCCCCCCCCCCCCCAATGGCAGGCGTATGTCGATAATGCCACTGAAGTATCGGAGTCCCTTGTTCATGGCATGCATGTGATCGTCCGTTTAGGATGCTTGTGCGGGGCCAAGGATGCTCAACGCTGTGGTAACATCGGGACGCGTGCAGATAGCAGCGTACGGGACGCATGCTGCCGAGAAGGCATGGGTAGACGTTAAGGCTAGGGATCAGCCATCGATGCATCGCCGATAGTATCATCATCACTTCGTGATATAGTGCCATCGATGTGATAGGTTGCGACATCGACATCGACACGATGGTAGTAGTGCTAGTATCAATGCCATCAATTATCAAAACAATTGGAAAATATTGATTATCTAAGCCCGATGTATCGACATATCGTCCCAAGTATCGATACATCGGCGACAGTATCGGCTCAAATTGCCATCTATGTCAGAATCCCAAACTATCAACACCATCAACATCGACGATCCAAGATATCAATACTATCAACATCGAAGTTTCAAATTGTCATTACCA
>JAPMLY010001922.1:0-35000 GCA_026401115.1 Tetraselmis chui | reverse complement strand
ACCAACCCCCCCCCCCCCCCCTTCCATTTCGCCGTTACACCCATAAATTGCATCAGTATGGTTGGGTTATTATGGGAGCCCAAATATGCACGCCACGTCCGCGCCTTAATATCGAATTGTTTGCAGTCGCTCCACCTACAGCCATGTATGGAAATTCCAACCGTTAAGCATGCAGCCGACGCACGCGCGACTTGTCGTAGCTATCAATGTCTCAAAACATAGAAGTGCGCAATACGCTGTCCCACTGACTGCCAATTGTTCCCTACCTCTTTCATCGGGCGCCGTCGTTCAGTGAACTACTGAAGAGGTGACAACACCTTCACAACTTACGGCTAAATTGCTGTCCTACAGTCGCGGCCGAGGTCACGGACGGTTAACGAGTTTAACCGTAGAGCCTCCCACGCCGCGCGCTCCCCGATCACCACGAGAGTCCACAGTGGTCCTAGGCATACGGTGAATGTCGGTTGTCTTTAATGGGCAGGGGTTATACTCGTACCAAACTTTTATACAATACTTCGAGGCACTAGAGGCACTCGCCGCCCATGCTGAGATTTCGTCGATTTCGTGGCGCCCACGGCGCTCTGCTGGGAAATGTGCACAGGAGGTGTGGTTAGAAACGAGCATATAATGTCGCCTACACGCAAAAACTCAAAAAAACCCCAACATGTTTGCCTGCGTTTGGTCCTCAGGAGGCCAATTCACAAAAAACGGACGCGACATCGCGGATGTTATTTTCGGCGTGTGGTTTACGGCGAGGGCGAGTGAGCGGATGGGTGAGTGAGTGAGTGAGTGAGTGCACCGAGAGCGCGAACCTTTCGCGGCGCACTGCCCGCGTGAAAGGAGTAGGCCACCCCGTATTCCCAAATACCGTCTACAGCAAGATAATGGTATTGGAAGCACTTCCTAAGAGTGTCAGCGAAAAAGACGCCGTAGCGAGTATGGTAGACGGGCGTGAGCGGCGATGGGTAGCAGCAAGTGATTAAAGTGTGTGTGCAACGCGTTATGACGTGTATTTTATACGTTTGTCCAACGCCCGTACGATGTCAAAACGTCCGCAGTGCACTATCGGTAAATGTGCTGTGTGGCCCGTAAAGGAAGGAGGCGCGGGCCACCAAGGAATGGGGAATGACCTTGCATGGCAGGCGGCACACCATAGTTCTGCGGCTTGCCACGAGAAGAGGGGTTGTGGTGCGGTTGGGCAGGCAAAGAGAGGGGTCCGTGGGGGGTAGGGGGGGGTAGATATCCGAGGTGAGGGTGTGGAAGAGGTGGTGGTAGGTGGTCTGAGTTGGGGTCATCGTGCGGGGCGCCGTGTTGCGCATCAATGCGCCGCTGAGCAGCAAGGGGGGTCGGCAGCAGCAGCTGCAACAACGGCAACAATGCCGGGCGTTTGCGCGTCAAGACGGGCGTAGATGAGCGACATTTGCTCGAGAACAAGAGCGAGCGTATCATAGCGTAGGGCGAGAGAGTTTTGTTGAGAGCTGAGGTTAATAGTATCAACATGCGCATGGGGAGTAAAGGCGTTGTAACGAGTTTCCGGTGCCATGGCGACAGACAAAAAAAGCAACCGGCGGCATTAAGAGCCACTAGCCGGACTTGTGCCTAACACCATTATCAAAGAGACGGCCATATGCCCGCCGACCCCTCGGCATGTAGCCCCGGCGTGTCTCAATGTACCTTTTCTGAATCCGATGTGGGTATTTAGGGTTTTTTTACCCAATGTGGGGCACAAGTCGAGGCCACGGCCTGGTCAAGTGGAGCTGAAAGCTGGCGGCGGCGCGCTAGAGGTTGCTAACGAGTCTGATTACTACGAGTTGTCGTGCACCATGTATATGAGCACTCACCCACTAGTGCGCCCCGCATCCCGTCTCCAGCTTGGACTTGTATGCACTCTGTCCACAAACGGCGAGTGCGCCGATGTGGGTGGCTAGCAGTCATCCTCGAGCACCTGGCGAAGGTGGGTTGGTAGTGGTGTGTTTTTTAACGCACGTTATATCGGCGTTAACGCCGACTATAAGAATTAAGTACTAGTTTGCTAGAAGAACTTGCCTTTCGCGGGAGAGTCGTTGATTGCAGCTCGCAGAAAAAAGTTGGTCGCGTGTGAGTGACATGAGGCGGGGGCCCATAACATGTCGAACCGTGAAGACACGTTCAATATGGAAGGTAACTAACACAAACGTAACTAAAGTCACAGTCACACAACATGATAATCCTAGAGACAACGAGCCCGATGCGTGGTGTAGGGACAACAAAAGATCGAGAGTTGTAGCCTAGCGACAGCTCCGTACCGAATCAAACAAAGTATCGGTATGTCCGAACTAAATATATGCACTAATCATATCTAGACTTTCCCTGTCCGTGCTCATCTGGTTCTTCTTGTAAGCAAAAAAGTTCAACTAATCATATCTAGAATAGCTCACAGTAGCTATCTGTAACTAATAACTTGAGGGTATTACTTACAACAGGGTACCACAGTGAGTCGAGGTAAGTGAATACGTGGGGGTTGAGCTGCCCGTCGTCCTTGTCTCTTACGCGGCTTAGACTGTCGGCCGAGACGTTGGCCGCGGGGCGAATAAAGCGCGCGAATGCTGATATTCATGGTGTCGATGGGCTCCCATAGTTTCCGAAGATCGTCCATCATGGCTCGCGATCGGGAAGTGAGGTGGTTGAGAGTAACCACCACTGCTTGATTATCCTCGTGCAACAGTTTTTTTTCGTCCGTGGAGTAGCGGCAGGAACGAAATGAGTGCGAGTGGCACGGCCTTCATTTCTTTCAAAGTGATGTGATGTTGTTGGTCTACCGCTGGCAAGAAACCCCGTTCTTCCAATATTTTAGCGGGTAAATGGAAATTTTATTTAGTGATTTCACATTCGGACCGATGTATGCTTTGAGTAGGACATGGATGTACAAACGTGGGACGCGTGTAACACGAAGCGACTCGCGTTCATGTCGGGGAAGGAAGATTGAAGAAGCAACGGGCGACTCTCAGCGAAAAATGTAAGGTTTAAACCGGAAAGAAGCGTGAGGGTTGGTTATCGCGATATCTATAGTAACCGGTGAAGCCAAAATGAAGGACGACGTACGATCGACATTAGCTCTTACTTCACGTGTGGTTGAAAACCCCATTCGCCGCCGCCGTCGCATGTGCGCCCGTACGTTCTACCGACTCGAAATGCCCAACGTTAAAGTACACATAAGCCGTAATTGGTCGCGCAACTAATACGAAACTAGTACACATCCGTCACAAATCAACACATCATAAAGTACTAATCTGTGTCCTTCAAAGCCTCTCAAAATTCCTTAAGACGACGTTTCGAAACAAATGTAGGGTCTATCGTTTCAAAAGCATTTGTACTTTTTGAGATACAAAATTGGTCAACAACCGATTTGGGCTAGCCAGTTATGTTCAAAGTATACGCAATAACTTCTTTTCAAATTCTTCATCTCATGTCTTTCGCGCCTCATATTGCGGATCTTAACCGGCGGCTACGAGTCGAAGCGGCTACAATGCCGAGCGATTTAGTCCTCCATGTTGACAATGGAGTCCGCGCACGCTACCGTTTCATCAAGCGTGTGAAAAAAACAGAGCCCCTCATTGCGGACAAATTTCCTAGGACAGTTCCCGTGCAATTGGTTAGTAACGGTTTTTTGTTGGATAAGCTCGACAAAAACTTCCGTCATGCCCCCGAGGTTAATTGTAAGGGTAACAAGTGTCTCGCTCACCTTCTTCCCTCCCACCGTGGAGCTTGAGAAAGGTCAAGCCCCGGCAGATGAAACTTCGAAGCGCTGGCACGACTTCCTCGAAGCCGTGTCAAAGACCCGTAAGGATCTCTACATGAATGGCCCTACTTCATCGCTTTAAAACACCTCGTCGGCAAGCTTCGCTTGTCTCATGCCGCGGGTCGAAGTGATAGCAAGGCTACGCAGACTAACTTTTGCATATCCTCATGGTCAACCACCGGTGGTAAAACTTCTCAATATTATTTGTGGCTCCATCAAGATGGCAACTTGGCATGCGGCTTAAATGTCGATTCGCGTCGGTTTCTCACGACTAAACCAAGTCGTTTAAGTCAATACCGGACTAGCCCCTTCAGAAAACTGTTAACCCGGCCATGGTCGCCAAGTTCAGTTGCGTGAGGGCGTGGCTTTCATATTCCTTTCATCAAGTGGATGGTGGATGCGAAGAGATTCATTACGCATATTATGGGGATGAAGAGTGCCATACGCGTGGTAGGCTGCATAATAAGAACGTCATTACCGCGAGTGCAAGTGAAATTCGAGAAGTTCCACTTAAAGGGTCACAACAATCGCTTGTGCACCATCGGCAACTCGTCAAGTGACCGACAACACATTTTCCCACTCATTTTTAAGCGCGAGGTGGTTGAGGTTTTAAAACTGTACAAAATGAATTATTGATACACGTACAAGTCAAATCGTTATTGCGTATCGATACAATGTATCCCTCTTTCACTTTACTGACGAGAAATGTATAGGTTTCAATAATGTTGTATATATAAAACCTTTTGTCGGTACACTTGCAAGCAACAGCGTTACGCTGCTATTGGGTAAATGTTTTTTTTCCTTGTCCATCCTAGATTTAATTGTGGAATATAAATGATAGGTACACGTACATGTACAATCGTTTGTGAGTATTGATGAAACACGAAAAAATTCTCTCCTTGCTTTATATTTCTTAATCTGATTTTTTCCTTTCCATTATTACCTCGGTAATATTCGCAAATGATTTTACAAGTAAGCTTGCCCATTGAAGGCTATCTTGTGCGTTTTACTCACGTCATGAGACCCGTAAACAAAGACTTTAGCACATGCATGCTTTACAGGTCGCCCAAGCATTTTCTATATGAGTGCGACAATGGCGATCATCTAGCGTACGCAAAATTTGCTCGGGATACTCACCCAACTCGGTTCACAATCTCATTAATTTCCATGTTAAAACTTAGCGCCGGTTTCAAAGTGAGGTGATTTTGATGAGGTCAATACGAGACCATGGCATAATGCTTTGTGAGATGGACGGAATGGAGTCCTCCAAGACCCCGCCCTCCCACTTTCGTCAATGTGGAAAGGACACCAAGTAGGACTTCCTCCTCCATATGCACTTGACTCGCTAGAAGTATAACGAACATACGCCAAACGACGTACGTTGCTTTGCGAACCCCTTCCTCCATGGCAGCGCGAATACAATTACAATATACAATGTACCTCGCCATTCTTCAGGAGCTCCGCAGCTTGAATGACGAGCCTTTGAAAGATATTTGGATTGGCTTGAATATACATGTTAGAAGACCAAGAAGTTTTTCGTCTTGTGCTTTTGTCACTAGCTCGGCGACATGGCTCTCGCGCGTCACATTATGACTTAATTTCTTTTGATAGGCTCGGAAGCGTTAACTACGACGGTTTTCAATATCTTGTAGTGCACCTAGATTCATAGAAGGCAAGCTTTGGCATACGCGGTACTAGTTGGCCATTCATAGTCCAAGCACCAAAGTTGAGTGTTATGGCCCTTGGTACTTGTATTTTGAAATATGGCGCAATTAGAAGTAGATGTGACCATGCCCCCGCGCGTTACAATGCTTTGTTGGCTTAGACCATGCGTATATTCTTCTTTGTAACTTGATATGTCTATATCGTTCATCTTGTAATCTGCAAACGTAGGATTTAGACATTCATGTGACCAGTACAATCATGCAACAATACATTGCATGACATTGTACATGTACTCGTTACTAATTCCAATTCGTGCTTTTCCATCGGACGGACGTACAAACGTGGGTACGTCGCTACTGCAATATTCATAAGGGTAATGATGCATATTGTACGACCAATACCTCCCGGTACGTACATGTACGCACAATTAATCTAACTAGCTAGATGACGCGCCTAAGCGAGTTCTCCGATGCAAAACACGCCGCGTCGTGATTCTCCATGCTAGACGAGCAGCGTCTCTGGACAGATGACGAAGGTTGGAAAGCCCTAACGCCTAACACGTAAGCGAAGCAAGCATGCGTAAGCTATATGGGCAGAAAGCTATTTAAGCCCAATGCAGTAGAGGGAGGTGACATAACCATTCAACAAATTCTTTGTGCATTTACAACATTTACTACTAAAGTACAAGCAGTGAAACATCATGTTATCATCTCCTGAATGCATCGACTTTGACATCAAGCAGCGACAGAACTGAAATGATTATATATGATTAGTGCTAGCGTTTAGCTTTAGAAGGCTATATGCCACACTAGTTTCGGAGCCGGGCTGCGGTCCAAAGAGAGTCCGGGGGGGGGGGCGTGGTAGTGTCGTAGTTTGGTACATATGTGGTATGTGGCCACATTTGTCAACTATGCTTTTTCCGTGCGCCGGTAAAGAACACGCCTAATACGCAGAAGATCGCGGGTTCGATACCCGGTGAGTCCGATCATGGTAGAAGAAGCTCAAAGACGCCGTGGACGCTGGTCTGATCCGTCCCAACTACAATGAGTTCGGCTCGCCAATTCTGTTTGTGCGTAAAGCTAATGGCTCGCTACGTGTGTGCATCGACTACCGTGGCCTTAATGAGGTTACGCGTAAAGATGCTTACCCACTTCCGCGTGTGGACGACACACTGGATGAGATTAAGTACGCGAACTTCTACACACATCTCGACCTCGCCCCTAGCTTGTGGCAAGCTCGAGTGCGTGATAAGGACATCCACAAGACGGCGTTTCAGACCCCCGATGGCTAAATGGAATGGGTCGCCATGGCGTTTGGATTGTGCAATGTACCACCAACGTTTCAGCAGATGATGAATGACATACTTCGCGCCTTTTTACACAAGTTCGTAACTGTCTACCTCGATGACGTTTGTATCTACAGTCGAACTCTGGAGGAGCACCTAGAGCACTAGTGTGTCGTTTGACAGCGATTTAAGGAGGAGGGCTTGATGTTGCGTCTTACAAAATGCTTCTTCGGCCTTCATGAGATGGGATATTTGGGCTATATACTGTGTCAGCTGGTAAAATTTCGGTTTCCACAAAGAAAGTCGAGGCCGTTGCAGACTGGCTAGTGCCCACGACGCAGAAGGAGGCTCGCAGTTTCGTAAAGTTCTGCAACTTCTATGCCAGATTTATTCATCATTTCAGCGACCTTACGGCTCCATTGACGGACTTAGTGCGGAAGTCCCAGTCACAAAAGGTTACGCTCACGCCTGCATGTTTGGAAGCCTTTGAGACTCTCAAGTTACGTCTCATTTCCGCGCCATGTGTGATCCTTCCGGAGGTTAACTTGGACGCGACGTTCACCGTGGCTACATATGCTTCAACAGTGGGGATTGCAACAGTCCATTTGCAAGACCAAGGAGGAGGTCTTCAACTTGTCTCTTACTGGGCGTGTAAGCTAAATCCAGCTGAACGTGGTAACACTTACTCTGCGTACGACTTAAAAGCTTTGGCCGTATGCGAAGCTGTCAAGCATTGGAGGTGCTATCGTGAAGGATGCTCTAAGTTCCTTGTCGTAACATACCACGACACACTACGACATCTGCTCAAGTAACCGAACAACAGGCTGAACAAGCGGCAAGCAAGATACCTGCGGGATTTGCAACCGTTTGTGGGCTCGATGACACTTGCATAACGCAAGGGAGCTCTGAACGAAGCTGACCCGTTAAGCCGGCGTCAAGACTTCGTATCTCAGGCCACAACTCCATTTTTTGGGGATGGCGAGGTTCCGTTAGATCGAGAATTACGACGGAAGTCTCAGCTGATGTTTGAAGACGCACAGTTAAAATTACTGACTGTAAACGCGTTGCACCTGAGCCCTAAGTTGGCTGATCTCATTTGCGAGGGGTACTCCCAAGACTTGTTTTATGGGGACGAGGGTGAGTGGACGAAAGTCAGCCGGATAGAAGCCAGAGATGAATGTTTTTGGCGCCTCGATCGCCTTTGTATTCCATAGAACTCTGAGCTCCGACTGAGATTGATCACAAAGCTGCACGAAAGTTCGTAAGATGGTCACAGAGGAGTCGCTAGCACTCTTGCAAAAGCGCTCGACAAATTCTAGTGGAAACGACTTCGCCAAGATGTGAAAGATTTTTGTGAGCGCTGCGTCGTATGTCAACGAGCAAAAATTCGACCGTAGATGGGTGCGACTCTTTAGGCACTACCTGGGTCACCCCGACCGTGGCATACAGTTGGTCTTGAGTTCTTGGCACACTTATTGAGAGCAATTGCTTTAACAATGTGATGGTTGTAGTAGACCATCCAACTCGAATGGCCCATTTTCTGGAGTGTACAAAAACTGTTACTGCCGAAGAAACTGCAAGTTGTTTTTACAGGAAGTCTACCATTTACACGGACTACCCCGTGTACTAGTCATTGATCGCGACCTGAAATTCGTTTGTGGCATCTGGCAAACATTTTGGCGACGCCTTGGAACGCGCCTGAATATGTCTTCCTTTCGACATCCAGAGATAGACGGACTGGCGGAGCGCGTGAACATCACATTTCAGCAGCTTCTTCGTTGCTTATGTTGCTATGATGGCTCTGATTGGACAACTCTACTACCACAAGTGGAATTTGCGTACAACGCCTCTCGTGCACTCGGAATTGAACACACACCGTTCGAGGCTAAGTCTGGATTCCCTCATGAGGAGCCTCCTTACCAGTTGTCTAGCATGCGACCGTCAATTCCAGTTTCGCAAGACGCATCAAAATGGTTAAGATTGTTACAAGAAATACATACCTTGGTACGCTCAGTGTTACAGCTACACAAGGACGAGATGCAAGCGCGCACAGAATCGTCTACAACACCACACTTCGCAAGAGGAGACAAGGTGTCAGTTGTCACAACAAACCTTTTTCTGCGTGGACAACCGAATCGGAAACTCAGAGACAGACATGTTGGACCTTTTACAGTGGAGTAGCAAATTGAGAAACATAGTTACAGATTGAAAATTCCAGCAACAATACGCTTACATCCTCTGTTCCATGTGAACAATTTACGACCTTGCTCTCCTGCTCTACGACTACGACCAGTGGTCCCGGTAGCTATTACAGAAGGAGACGACGAGGAGTTTGACGTCTCGCACATTTCTTATGTGTGCATTAAGTCGCTACATGGACGACGAGGCAAATATCTGCTCTTCATGACGGACTTCAGTGATGACAACATTCCACCAGTATCGCACTGTTTAAACGAGGTACTACGGACAACAACGTTACAATATTTCTTGGAGACGCCATGTTAATCCATGTACACACGGAATGGCATGAAGGGGGTATGAACCGCCGCTTCCCGGAACGGAGTGTTACGCCTTATCCAAGTACCGCCAAAAGTCGGTACCCGATAGGAACATATTGTGTATATGAACCCATCGCATCGCATCGCGACTGAGCGGCGAACACCTATAGCGAACACCTATAGGTGGAGGGCCAAGACTCCCCCGGAGTCTAGCGTACACATGTGTCCATTAGTAGTCCTACGGAGGGATATGTAAACACTCCCCCTTAATGGACAAACTCCGGGCGGTGCCCTAGTAAACCCCACGTAAACGCGGAGGGCCCATAGCATGTCAATCCATGTACACACGGAATGGCATGAAGGGGGTTAGAACCACCGCTTCCCAGAACGGAGTTGTACGCCTTATCCAAGTACCGCCAAAAGTCGGTACCCGATAGGAACATATTGTGTATATGAACCCATCGCATCGCATCGCGACTGAGCGGCGAACACCTATAGCGAACACCTATAGGTGGAGGGCCAAGACTCCCCCGGAGTCTAGCGTACACATGTGTCCATTAGTAGTCCTACGGAGGGATATGCAAACACGCCCCAATAGCAAAAGTTTGCCAATACTCAGGCGTACCTCGACTTCATACACGCTTACCTAGCGCGCATTCTTGAGTCCCAGTAGCTACTTCAGTAAATGGGCTTAGACCACGGAGGTTTGCCTCGCGGCGGCCTCACAGATTTGTCAAGATGGGAAGCGTACGAGTGTGACGAGTACAATCATGCAACAATACATTGCATGACATTGTACATGTACTCGTTTCTAAGTCCAATTCGTGCTTTTCCATCGGACGGACGTACAAACGTGGGTACGTCGCTACTTTAATATTCATAAGGTTAATGATGCATAATGTACGACCAATACCTCCCGGTACGTACATGTACGCACAATTAGTCTAACAAGCCAGATGACGCGCCTAAGCGAGTTCTCCGATCACGGCGTTCCCGAATTGCCGAAAACGCGCTTTTTTTGTACACGCGAAAACGCCGTCACGCGCGCCCGACCTACGTCGTGGCATGACCACCGACACGCGCCCAAGTACAATGGCTCAGAAACCCTAAGGCCTTAGTCGATGAATGAGCACGGATAGGGCCTCTAAAGCACGTAAGTTGACCCATTGTCATGTTATTTCAGGTTAAAACCTATATGTAGTTGCTGGTCGCATCATGCTGCGTGATATCACATTTTAACAATCTGTGCGCGCATTGCCCGACGAGGTCGACGAGTATCAGCCCGCCACGCAGGGCAGCCGTAAACGCACAGCTACACGGGGAGTTTAACTTCTGTGGAGGATGGAAGGCCAGCACGCCGGGGGAAAGCTTAGGCAATCGCGTGAGAGGAAGCGTCGCGGTACATACCGGCCAGTACTCGCCGAGCGCTTGCGTGGCTTTCAGTTATGCTGGTCGAGGTGGATCGCCTCACGGCGGCGAATCAAAAGAGACGGAGCAAACTAGTAGACTAGCGACAGGTATTGTAGGAGAAGCAACGGTTATGTAGCGAAAAGGCAAAAGCTAGCAGGCTTCGCACGGCGTGACGGCGGCAATCGAGTCGGACGCTGCGCATGCCGCGAAACTCTGGAGGGGGGTGTATCCCTATACAGTCTACTCTTGACAGCTAGGATCAGCAACTAACTTTAAGTGATACCAAAGTTCTGTGTAATTGTTTGCTTGATTTGGTTTACGTGCATACATGCATCGCGACATCCTATCAGCCACAACCAATTGGTGTTGCAGGTTAGTGTTGCTGCTCTTGCTGCTATTGTTGTTGCTGTTATTGCATATTTTGCATGACGGTGCTGTGGCTGATGCAGATGCTGATAATGATTTTGTTACTTGCATATGTTGTGCTTGTTGGTTTGGTTGTCAAGAATGTTGTTGATGTGTATTTATCATGCTACAGTTTGCTAATGCTTCTGATGTTGCTGGCATGCCGATGCTTTCACAATTGCTGTTACTGCCACTGCTGTTATTTTTTCTATTCTCACTGCATGTCGAGACATTATTGTTGCTGCTGCTATTTCTGCTGCTATTGATGGTGTTGTTTATTGATGTTCTGTTTTGTATGTTCGTTGATGTCATTCTTGCTGCTACTCCTATTGCGTGCTAATGTAATTGTTGCTGCTACTGCATGATCTGATGATCACAACAAACGCGCGCGCGCACACACACACACACACACACACACACACACACACACACACTGATGCGCCCATTGTTCCCAAACACACACACACACACATACCCCATCAGAAGACCGATGCAATCAAGTTGAAACTGGCAGAGTAAGTTTCAGTACGTTTCGCTCGTGCTGTATTGCCACTAGATATGGCTCATGTGTGCTGCCACTGTTTCTGTGCTTTATGCATGAAGTGTTGATGGTGCTGCGGCTGCTGAAAGAGAGCAGCACGTAAAAGCTCGCCCTCAGCCGGAGTGGGCAGGCTCTCCAACTAAGCACCATTAAGGCGAATCACGACACACGCACAAACACGCATACGCACACACACACACACACACACACACACACACACACACACACATGCACACTCACATACACAGTGATCCGCCCATGGTGCTCAACCACACACACATATGCCCAAACGGAAGATCGATGCAATCATGTTGAAACTGCCCGAGTATGCAAGGAAGCGCAAAACGTGATAAGACTTGATTATTACATAGCTATGTTAATATGCTTTGGTGCTGTCATGGTGGTGAAGTGCTAAGTGGTGGGGTTGGTGTTGTACAATCGCAGCCCTATACGGACGGACCGCAGCGCGTCCGACATCTCCGTCACTCCAAAACCTGCTGGGAGTTATCGCGGCGTTTTAACTGAGGCTTCTCACCTGAAATGTCCTTTGGGCTCAGCATAGCGAGTCAGAATGGGCCATGCGAACCTAGAAGACGTAGTGTCTGGGTAGCCCACCGGGAGCTGTAGGTCCCCGTCGGGCCAAGCCGACCACGAATGTCGTTTTGAAGCGTTTTAGTCACAGCAAACGTCAAAACTCCCTTGCCAACAGTCGCTACTCCATCTACGGCGGTTGACCTGCCACTTTGACGAAGAAAAACGGCGGCGGTAAGTGGTGACGACAAGGCACAGTGTACGCATTTTCGCACAAAGGCATACAAAACGCACCGCTCAACCGCCTCGGCGTTTTTTCGCAATCTGCACCTGTAGAACAGAGCGCACAGAAAGAACGACTGGAAAGGATAAACAAAAATCCGCTTTGGACGTCTGCAAAAAAATACTCTTTCCTACTATTGTGGCTTGTTGACCGGTTGGAAGGGCAAGTGGATGCTCTAGTATTCAAGCCGGAGTAGGCGGGGGTGGTTAACAAGATGGTGGTGAGACGGTAGCATGCTTACCGCGCCATGTTGCAAGAGTGACCAGCGTGTAGCCGACACAAAACCAATTGACCTCCCACCACCGGCAAAAAGTGCGTTAATAAATGAGTTGATGGTGTGCTGGTTGTGGTGGACAACGTATGTGTTCGCGCTACACAATCGCGGTTGGGGTAGCCGCGGGTTAGCGAGGGCGTACGAAAACGTCGCTAGTACCTCGGCGACTTTTCGCAATCTACACCTGTCGAACTGAGCACACATATAGAACGATTGGAAAGGATAAACAAAAATCCGCTTTGGACGTTAGCAAAAAAACACTCTTTCCTACTATTGTGGCTTGTTTACCGGTTGGAAGGGCAAGTGGATGCTCCAGTATCCAAGCCGGAGTAGGCGGGGGTGGTTGACAAGAGAGTGGTGAGACGGTAGCATGCTTACCGTTCCGTGCTGCAAGAACGACCCGCCTGTAGCCGCCTGAGCACCAATTGACCGCCCACCACCTGCAACAAGTGCGTTTATGAAAGAGTTGAAGGTTTGCTGGTTGTGGAGGACAATGTCTGTGTTCGCGCTACACAATCGCGGCTGGGGTGGCCACGGGTTAACGAGGGCGTACGGCGGTTTGGTGCCGCGTCGAAAACGTCGCTAGTACATGTTTTCCGACCAAAATTAGCGCGCACGCTTTTGCGGTACTTAAGAACGCCGTGATGCAGAACACGCCGCGTCGTGGTTCTCTATGCTAGACGAGCCGCGTCTATGGACACATGCCGACGGTTGGAAAGCCCTAACGCCTAACACGTAAGCGGATAAGCAAGCAGGCGTAAGCTATATGGGCAGAAAGCTATTTAAGCCCAATGCAGTAGAGGGAGGTGACATAACCATTCTTTGTTCATTTACTTCTTTGTTCATTTACAACATGTATTGCTAAAGTATAAGCACTGAAACATCATGTCATAATCTCCCGACTGCATCGACTTTGACTTCAAGAAGCGACAGAACCGAAATGATTATATATGATTAGTGCTAGCGTTTAGCTTCAGAAGGCTACACGCCACACTAAAACTCGGTACCCGATAGGAACATCTTGTCAGGGACTAGATCCGGATCCTACGGCTCCGCGAATCCCCGAGACTACTCGGGTTCGGACTCGGTCTCGTGGGTCCGGACCCTAGAATCACAAGTAATCACGGGATCCGGACCCTAGAATCACAGGTAATCGTTGGATCCGGTACCAGTTATTATAAGTAATCGTAGGATCCGGTACCAGTTATTGTAAGTAATCGTTGGATCCGGTATTCATCGTACCTTAATGGATCCGCGGTAATCGCGAGTACCTCATCCTCGCAAAACGATGTGGAATCGCGATACCCAATAAGTACTCACGATTCCGAGTATCTCACGATTCTATGGTGGCCCGAAGTGACACGATGTTTTTTGGGGAGGTATTTGGCAATGCAAATATGTTGAGGTGTATGTCTAGGATTGGTTCAACAGCCCTCCGTGTTGTCATTCCGCAGCCTTGAATCGATTGTAGCCCACCCAAGGGCCAGTTAAACGGTGCGTACGCGCTTGAAATCCACCATAATCGGCCCGTCCACATCCAACTCCTATCATAGTTAGCAACAATGGCGGGGCAAGCGGGAAGTAGTAGACCGTCTAGATCAAGGAAGAGCTTGTCATCGACGGCTATCCAACGTACAAAAGAGGAGCTTGTTGGGAATTCAAATAGGGTGTTCAGGATACCTCAGTCAAAATCTACTGTATGGGATCCAAGCATGAGCAGGCGCATAGAACTAGTAGAGATGTAAAAATTGAATTTGCAGTACAAATTTCCCCCAAAATGCGCAATTTGTATCAATTTGCATCAGTACTTCGAGTACTTGTTGGAATTCGCGAGCCCTACGAATCCAACGGAACCAAAAATTTAGAAGTACTCATGTACTCGGTTCCGGAACCGAAAACACAAGTACTCGCTGGATCCGAACCCTAGAATCACGGGTAATCGTTGGATCCGAACCCTTGAATAACAGGTAATCGCGGGATCCGGACCCTAGAATCACAGGTAATCGCGGGGTCCGATCCCTAGAATCACAGGTAATCGCGGGATCCGGATCCCTTTTTTAGAGGTACTCACTAGCTAGTTCCTGATCCTAAAAAAACAAGTACTCATGGATCCGAACCCAACAAAAAATGGCGGATCCAGTCCCTCCATCTTGTGCATATGAACCCACCGCATCGCTGAGAAGATGGCAAAGCTGTAGAAGGTGGGGGTTCTTCTCGGGCCGTGACACGTCTACATACAATGATCGGACTCACCGGGTATCGAACCCGCGACCTTCTGCGTATTAGGCGTGCGCTCTACCAGCGCACCGAAAAAGCATAGTTGACATATGTGGCCACATACCACATATGTACCAAACTACGACACTACCACGCCCCCCCCGGACTCTGCATGGACCGCAGCCAGGCTTCGAAACCAATGCGAAAGGTCGCGGGCTCGATACCCGGTGAGTCCGATCATGGTATGTAGGCGTGTCACGGCCTGAGATGAACCCCCGCCTTCCACATTGGTTTCGAAGCCGGGCTGCGGTCCAAGGAGAGTCCGGGGGGGGGCGTGGTAGTGTCGTAGTTTGGTACATATCTGGTATGTGGCCACATATGTCAACTATGCATTTTCGGTGCGCCGGTAAAGCGCACGAAATTGAAATTGAAATTGAAATTGTTTACAACATGTCCCGGCAAACTGGACCGAGTGCTGTCTCACGGGCCACTCTAGTCTCTACTTCGCCATACATGACTTATTAGCAAGTTGGGCCCGGGTCTCTCCGACCAAGTACATTTCTTATCGACACACCTATCTGCAATGTGTGTCGACGTTCCTCGGGAGTTATATAACCGTAAGCAACCGCAGTAATTGCCACAGTCCCCCCACCTAAGCAGTAACAGCGTAATAATTTTGGTATCAAGAAAACAGATCTAAAAATAAATCCACTTGTCTAGAAATGCAAACTAAACTGCTGCTCGACCTGCACGATGCACGGCCCGCTCCCACCGAACCGGGGTGTCGACCGGCCTAGGCCGGTCGGCGTTCGGGAGGGACGACGGGCCAGCCTAATCTAGCTCCCGCGTGACTTCGGTCTTGCCGAACAGGGACTGGATCCGCCATTTTTTTGTTGGATTCGGATCCATGAGTACTTGATTTTTTAGGATCCGGAACTAGTGAGAACCTCTAAAAAAGGGATCCGGATCCCGCGATTACCTGTGATTCTAGGGTTCGGACCCCGCGATTACCTACTGAACCTTGGGTTCGGACCCCGCGATTACCTGTGATTCTAGGGTTCGGACCCCGCGATTACCAGTGATTCTAGGGTTCGGACCCCGCGATTACCTACTGAACCTAGGGTCCGGATCCCGCGATTACCTGTGATTCTAGGGTCCGAATCCAGCGATTACCTGTGATTCTAGGGTTCGGATCCAACGAGTACCTGTGTTTTTGATTCCGGAACCGAGTACATGAGTACTTCTAAATTTTTTTGTTCCGTTGGATTCGTTGGGTTCGCGATTCCAACAAGGACTCGAAGTACTCATGCAAATTGATACAAATTGCGCATTTTGGGGGAAGTTTGTACTGCAATTTGAATTTTTACATCTCTATTAGTTCTATGCGCCTGCTTATGCTTGGATCCCATACAGTAGATACGTACAATTCACTTCCCATACTTTCTGCCCGCTGCAAACATATTTAGTACTTTACAGTCTATCCCATACAATTTAGCAAAGCTTTTGGTCCCTCCGGCAAGTGCCACAAGCAACGTATGTGAGTTTATAGCCCTCCGGCTCAAAAAAGACACTTGCCATCACAGGGAAACATATTCCGATGCAGTACCATTTTTCACATATGATGTGACAAGTAATGCCAAATGGTTTATCGCATGGCCAGTGCGAGTCCACCAAATGAACATTAAATGCACAAAATATGGATGAAAACAGGTTTAAGACAACCATTTCTTACAGTTTATATAGACTTGTGACAACCATATCCCTCGCGCATACATAATTCAACAATTACATGAGACTAACAAGGCATCCTCTAGGCTATCTTCCTTGGTGTTCTTCTTGAACGCGTCATGCATTCGCCCCGCTTTGTTGAACAAACGCTCGCATGCAGCAGAGGTAGCATGCATAGATAAGTACTGCCGCGCCATTAAAGCCAAGTCGGGGTACAGAGCTGCATGTGTTTTCCACCATGTCAACACACAAATGTCCTTGTCCGTTTCTTGGGGCAGCTCAAGGTAACGCTCTAAGTCATCCTTTTCCACGTGCTTGGCTGTAGAGGGCGTCACACGCCCAGTCAAATCCCCGGAAAGGAATGCAGTGAAAGACTTACTCTTCGACGACATCAATTGCTTGCCAATCTCTGCAGCTGGATAGGCACCGCCTTCTGCCTCGCTCTCTTCCGGCTCTGTGCGCCACTGCTCTCCAAATTCTCTTCTTGCAGCCGCCAAAATTGTAGGCGCAAAGTCTGGGCGAATGCCATTGAAGTCCAGATTCTTAAACCTGCACAATTCACATTTTTAGTTAACATAGCAAATGCACAAGTAAATTTGCATACACACACACACACACAGAAACACGTAGAGAGCATACAAAATAGGTACACAAACGAACACCACACACACATACACACACATTCAGAGGTAGATGCACATACAAGCCTACACACACACAAGCAGATAAACACAAACACATGCATAACACACACACACAAGGACGCTCAGATACAATCACATCTATTTATCAACATTTAGGGTTTTTAGGGTTTTTAAAATTGTAGGCGCAAAGTCTGGGCGAATGCCATTGAAGTCCAGATTCTTAAACCTGCACAATTCACATTTTTAGTTAACATAGCAAATGCACAAGTAAATTTGCATAGACACACACACACAGAAACACGTAGAGAGCATACAAAATAGGTACACAAACGAACACCACACACACATACACACACATTCAGAAGTAGATGCACATACAAGCCTACACACACACAAGCAGATAAACACAAACACATGCATAACACACACACACAAGGACGCTCAGATACAATCACATCTATTTATCAACATTTAATATATTTATCAGGTATATAATAGAAACAAATGTGCAAAATTTAAACACATGCACACACAACCATTACAAGGTACTCACCGAATGTCCAGCAATGTCGCAATCCCTATCGATGTAATCGTTCTCCCTTATGTTCGTGAAAAAACGCTCAATGATTCCGGCCCGCAGACTCTCCCTTGCCTCCGCCATATTATGAGGCTCCATGTCCTCCGCTTCGATGGTGTACAAGTCCATATCCCTCCGCTCATCTTGCAATGAAACGGGCATGTGTGACGACAGCTGCTCTAACAAAGTGCCTAACATAGGGTAAACAAGGGATATGGTAACATAGTCACCCTGCAGCAAATTCACAACTTGAGCCACTGGCCACAGGATCGCAGCTAGCTCTCGAATAGTCTCCCAATCCTCAGTGTTGATGGCGAAGTCCGAATACACCTTCCCATCGTCATTGGCAACGCAACCATTGGGTACCTAGTATAGAATTAACATCTCAGTAAATGAACAGTAATGCAACTAAACAATAATGCAATGAAAACACCGCAAGACAGTACTTACTTGTAACATATACTCGGTAATTGCTTCAGCGTTCTGCACAAACCACACAGCCTGAGGAAACAAGCCTAACCAACGAGTGGCTGACTTGGTACTTGGCTTACTTGTGGGAAGACCCATCCGAGTTTGAATCTCCGACAGCTTGGCAGCGCCCAAAGTGCTCCTAGAAAAGTGGGCACTCTGACCTTGCATTGCTCGGGAACAATCCTTGATGTGCGGCTCCTCCACGAACTTGTTGACACACAACTGAATGCCATGAGTAACACAGGTATGTCCATCCAATGCACCCCATCCTTTCTTCATGTTTGCTCCATTGTCGCACACCTAGGCAACCGTCAAACCATCTTCATTCAGAGACATACATAACAAGCAAAAACAAAAAGCCAAAATCTAAACTAACTCTTACCTTACTGAATATTGATTCATACACAGTGTCCACAGCTTCGACGCCTTCCAAGTCGTCTGCTTCGACAAGCTCTCCCACATTCACTCCAGCAAGTCTGCGCTTTGTCGTTTGCAAAATATTCTCACCTGTGTGGGAAACCTTTCCGTAGGGCTCGCAAATAACCAAGCGCTTCATAAGTTGCCACGATCCGTCGATCCAATGCACCATTACCGCCAACAATGAAACAGAATTCTCCCCCCAAATATCTCCAGATATGCACGGCTTCAATCCGTCTTGAAACTACCCGTTCATCATGACTCATGTCTCAACAAGTGTCTGAAACAAGCAAAATTAATTACCTTGGTTATTTTTAAAGGCAACACGCAGTCATACATTAAAATAAACCAACAGTAATTACCTTTTGAGCCAAGGATGCCATGCAACGCATTACCGTCTCACGACATGGACCGCTATATGCGCCTCCCGAAATAGCAGACATCACATCCTTGAGCTCTGTGTCCGACTCCATGATCCCGAATGGCCGACATCGCTTGACCACCCAAATCAACTCCTTCTTCATCTTGGCGTTGTTCACCACCAGCTGATTCTTCGCCTCCGACAGGTCGGGCCGCTCCTCCGTGACCGTGATGCCCAGCAGCTGCTCCTCCAGCCCCTCCATCGTCACGAAAAAGTTGAGCAGGCTCACCTTCACGCTCACTTCCGGCGCGTAGTGCGGGTTGCGATACTTGGTGGTCATGTAGAACCGGAAGTCCTGGTGGTACGGGATCACGTTCTCGCCCACCTTGATCATTATGCTGCCACCCTGCTTGAATGTCTGCTTCAGCAGGATCGGCTCCAGCGCCGCGTCCAGCGTCTCACCGATGTTCTCAAGCAGCACAGCCCGTCCGAACCGAACCTACAGCGTCACCCAAGGCAGCGGTTGACCATGAGCGCAGTAACCGCGACACCCAGAGCGACCAACCAGCCAACCATGCACTGCGCCATCATAAACAGACACCCCACTTTGGGGCCAAAAAAATACTTGCGACACTTACGATATAGGGGGGCCTCATATCACTCGCATTGTGTATACTTTTTGTGGTGGTGTGTTAAATCAGCCTAGAGACCTTAGACACTTAATATATTCTACCAGGGTTGAGGGAGGGCGAGGCGGCTATTAACATAACGTACCCCATTCTCCAACGTGCGCAGAAAGTCCTTCTCGCTGAGCTTCACCACATCCAACCCGTGCTCGCGCTCCATGTTCTTCACCCACTTGTTCGCCTGCCCCTGCGGGTCGATCATCAGCGGCTATCAACTCGTCAAGGTACTGTTTCCTTTTCGCAGAAATCTACGAATAGAGTCAACAACGAATGAAAGGTCAATAACATGCCATCATTAAGTCAATAACATGCTACTATACAATCACAATGGGACATGGCTTACCTATGCTTTGATCACGGTGGGGACAGAGACATCCCCAACTTGAATGTTTTCACCAGTAGCCAAGTCATGTCTGTACTCACCTTTATGCCGACATCTGAGGTGCTTGATAAGATTTGAGGTCCCTCCGCTGTACTTGAGCTTGACTTCCTTTGGACACAACTTACATACGACATACTTGACACCATTGGGGAACTTCTTTGGCTTCTGGAAATGATTCTAGCATTGAGCATTGTAGATCTTCTTCTTCGGCGGCGCCAAGTCGTCATCCACGATGACCTCTTCATCGCCTTCGTTATCTTCTTCGATGCCTTCTTCAACCTCGTTTGATGTTACAGTGGCTTTAGCTTGCAGTCGGTTCTTCCTCTTCTTGCTTATCCGATTCGCCTCTCGATTTCGTGCCTCCTGCAGAAACACAATGCACCCATCAAAAGTTAGTAATGGAAACATGAAATTGTAGCGAAAGAACAGAAAAGAACACAAAGAACAGAAAAGCATCACAGAACAACGATAACAAAGTGTCGACAAGCTCAACTGCAACGCTATTACTATGGCTTCGACAGAGCACATAAACAGAGACGTAAAAGTGCGGGCGGAGGCGGGGAGTGGGCGCCATGCGGCGCTACCGAACAGCACAATGCAACAATATGCTTAACGACAAAGTAACATTTTATGTGGGAAAGCAAAGAATAGAAAAGCATCACAGAACAGCGATAACAAAGTGTCGACAAGCTCAACTGCAACGCTATTACTATGGCTTCGATAGAGCACATAAACAGAGACGTAAAAGTGCGGGCGGAGGCGGGGAGTGGGCGCCATGCGGCGCTACCGAACAGCACAGTGCAACAATATGCTTAACGACAAAGTAACATTTTATGTGGGAAAGCAAGGAACAGAAAAGCATCACAGAATAGCGATAACAAAGTGTCGACAAGCTCAACTGCAACGCAATATGGCTTCGATAGTGCAAATAAACAGACATAAAAGTGCGGGCGGAGGCGGGGAGGGGGCGCCATGCGGCGCTACCGAACATCAAAACACAGCTAACTCGGGGGTGAGGGCGGAGCAGAGGGGGGGGGGGGGGGAACTCTTGCTTACCTCTTCAACTTTCTCTTGCTCGTTGTGAAAATCTTCAAGCAGGGTGGACCAATTGGCTTGCCGCCTTACGTTGAGCTCGGTTTCTGAAGTGGCGGCTTCCTCCGGCAGTCCTTCCCACATAACTTTATACGTCAACATTCCACACCTTTTTCCTTGGCTAACAATTTTCTTAACTACATACTGCCCTTTATTACTATACGGATCTGCACCTGTTTTTGACTGAGGTGTCCTAAACACCCTATCTGAATTCCAAACAAGCTCCTCTTCTGCACGTTGGATAGCCGTCGATGACAAGCTCTTCCCTGATCTAGACGGTCTACTACTTCCCGCTTGCCCCGCCATTGTTGCTAACTATGAAAGGATTGGATGTGGACGGGCAGATTATGGTGGATTGCAAGCGCGTACGCACCGTTTAAATAGCCTTTGGGTGGGCTACAATCGAATCAAGGCTGCGGAATGACAACAATCAGGGCTATTGAACCAATCCTAGACATACACCTCAACAGATTTGCATTGCCAAATACCTCCCAAAAAAACAGCGTGTCACTTCGGGCAACCACAGATTCGTGAGATACTCGGAATTGTGAGTACAGATTGGGTATCACGATTCCACGTCGTTTTGCGAGGATGAGGTACTCGCGATTACCGCGGATCCATTAAAGTACGATGAATACCGGATCCAACGATTACTTACAATAACTGGTACCGGAACCAACGATTACTTACAATAACTGGTACCGGAGCCAACGATTACTTACAATAACTGGTACCGGAACCAACGATTACCTACTGAACCTAGGGTTCGGACCCCGCGATTACCTGTGATTCTAGGGTTCGGACCCCGCGATTACCTACTGAACCTTGGGTTCGGACCCCGCGATTACCTACTGAACCTAGGGTTTAGACCCCACGATTACCTGTGATTCTAGGGTCCGGACCCCGCGATTACCTGTGATTCTAGGGTCCGGACCCACGAGACCAAGTCCGAACCCGAGTAGTCTCGTGGATTCGCGGCTCCTTAGGATCCGGATCCAGTCCATGTTGCCGAAGGTAGGAGGGGAAAGGCTGGCAAAAAACCCCTCCTCGCGCGGTCGCTCGTCGATCCCGCCGCTCCATCCCGTAAACCCCGCCCCAAGGTCTTGCCGCGTCCACCGGCGCGGCGGTCCTCCGTGTCGAGGTCCACCATCACCTCGAGGACAGGTGGGGGGGACCGAGACACACAGACATAGAAAAAAACTAGCGCTCCTGCCTCCGCGCCTGAATTTTCCCCGCTCATTTCCCCGGTTTTTTGTCTGTCTGGTACCCGGGTACCTGTCGGTTTTCCGGCCTGTGGCCGTACCCTCCCCCCTATGATCGCGCGTCCACCGAGCAACCTTTTCTTGAGCGGGGGCCTCCGCGCTCACCCGGGCCCACGCTCAAGGACCCCTAGGAGTATGAAGGTATGTCGGGGTAGTGGGTGTCGAAGAGGGGGGGGGGCAGGTCACCGTAGCCGGATCCGGCGGGCCGCGGGCGCCCGGAATTAAACAAAACCCTCCGGGCCGGGTTTTCCGGCGGCGCCGACCCAAAGGGTCGTGGCCGCCAGATCGTGTCGCTCCTCTCATCGCGACTGTCCTCCTTGCCGTCCCAGCTGACTCCTCCCCCCGGGAGATGACGCACGACGACGTAGCGACGCGCTAGTGAGCGCCCTACCCTGGTGCTGCTCCCCAACTAGCTCGACGCCGGGTACAGACATTGTTTTTAGTATCCGAAAAAGCCCTCCGTACAAGGCTTTCTGGCGGCGGGTGATCATGAGGATCTCCGCCGCCTCCTATAGCCGCTCCTCCGTCTGCGACTAGCCACCGTCCTGAGCCATGTCTTGCCACACCCCTCGGCAAGGTTCGACCGGCACAGGGCTGGTCGACAGCTAGCGAGCGCCCTTTTTTGGCGCTGCTTCCCGGCTGGCCACCACCAGCTCCAACACCCGCCTCCCACCGCTGATCCGGCCGTACCCTCCTCGCCATCAAACGCTGCCATAGTAAAGGCCCCACCCCTAAAAGTAAGGTTGTATTCAGGAGTATCTGTACGCGAAAAAACAGATCGGACGGGCCGAGCGGGGGATCTTGGCGCCGGTAGTGCACAGAAATTATTTTTTCTAAAGCCCTATGTACAGGGCTTTCCCGACAGCCGCTGATCCCACGGATCGAGCTGTCGGCCCTCTTAGCCCCCTACCGTGCCAGGCCTAGCACGGCTACGGGGTTTCCAGCGCCCACCACGGGGAGGTGAGGGGATGCCGACGGGCCTGCGAGCGCACCCCCCTCCGGGGCCGCCGCCGCTGCGCCGCCGGCGGGCGCCGTAAAGCGCACGCCTCATACGCAGAAGGTCGCGGGTTCGATACCCGGTGAGTTCGATAATGCATGTAGGCGTGTCACGGCCCGAGAAGAACCCTTACCTTCCACATTCAGCCACTAATCATTTTTTATTATTCGCCTTTTTGATCGCTTGCGTTTTGTTGTGTCAATGAAAACACAAAAAACAGTAAGAGAACAAAATAAGGATCGCATGTATTGTTAAATTATATGATATGCGTATGGATATACACGTCGTTTGATGATATAAGGTCAAATAGACTTTGAGGTAGCAACTTCACGTTGATACTCTCCCAATTAGCATTCAAAGACTCTGTGCTTTTTATGACCATTCAAACCATGAACCCTAAACATGATAATAGTACAAAACCCTAAGGTTTTTATGATTATACATATTAATGTTCGAGGAACTTTGCAATCAATATTTTTCTCGGTTATGGTATACTGTTTCTATGCGGTCGCCTCCCGCTTAGATCGCAAATATGATGTTAACTATTTACTGTAAGACAGAACAAGAGGAGCAAAACAACCACTCAATCATTCATTATTATCACTGATGATGGCGGTAAGCATAAACAAAAAGCATAACATTCTCAAATGCGGAATAACTAATCGACAAATCGCCAAAACCCTAATCCCGATTCTCCGATTGATGAAAACATACATATGTTGTGTTTATTGACCCAATGTGTTTTGAAAGGCAAACCGTATCACACAATTGGTCTTGACTACTTAACATACTTACCTGCGAGCAATGGCTTTGATATTGTGTTTAGTGTGGTCGACCATCTAACTCGAATGGCCCATTTTCTGCCGTGCATAAAGAGCGCAACAACAAAGGAAAATGCTAATTTGTTTTGACACGGAGTCTACCGATTTCACGGACTACCTAAAGTGCTTGTTAGTCATTGCGACCCGAAGTTCGTTAGGGGCTTCTGGCAGACGCGTTGAAGACATCTCGGAACTCGTCTCAACATGTCTTCTTGTCGACACCCGGAGATGGATAGAATACCGGA
Organism: Tetraselmis chui; assembly: GCA_026401115.1. Taxonomy (NCBI): domain Eukaryota; kingdom Viridiplantae; phylum Chlorophyta; class Chlorodendrophyceae; order Chlorodendrales; family Chlorodendraceae; genus Tetraselmis; species Tetraselmis chui. The sequence goes on along the minus strand of JAPMLY010001922.1, from coordinate 10,430 downwards.
GCGCATCAACAACACGTTTCAGCAACTTCGTCGTTGTTTATGTTGTTGCGACGGATCAAACTGGACATACATGTTGCCTCAAGCGGAATTCAAGTACAACGCCACCCGTCCGCTCGGAAGGTCCGCTCGAAAATTGAGCACACTCCCTTCGAGGCATATTTGGTTCTCTACTGAGGAGCCCTTTTACTTGGTGCTCAGCATGCGCCCTTCGATTCCAGTTTCACAAGACGCGTCAGAGCGGTTAAGATTGTTACATGAGGTACACACTCTAGTACGCTCGGTGTTACAACTTCACAAGGATGAGATGCAAACTTGTTCAAAGCCACCCACAATCCCACACTTCGTTCAAGGAGACAATGTGACCATTGTTACAAAACAGAATCTCTTCTCACGTGGGTGGCCTAACATGAAGCTGCGAGATCATCGACAGCTTGGACGTTTTACAGTCGAGGAGCGGATTGGGAAACACAATTACACGTTAAGACTGCGATGAACAATACGTTCACACCCAATGTTTCACGTCAAAAACTTGACCCTGATCTTCTGTAGCGTAACGCCGATGCAGTAGGCGGCTGTCGCAGCCCTTTTCAGAGGGAGTGTGATGTCCATCTGTAACCTTCTGGGGGTCGTTCTTGTAGTGCCACCGTGACCTCGGTGAGCCATCCCGTGAGCGTGTTGGCTGTCCATTTTTCGTGTCGTTCGGCGGTGCTAATCGCCCATCGCGTTGTCGGGTATTTTCCGTCCGAGAGCGTGTGTCGGATAGCGTCGAAGAACAATAACACGTGAATTACCTCGGTGTGTACAGTGGGCGGTAGGTGACATAGTAGTTTGCGTTCCGCTGACACTTCGCGTTGGCTCTTTCTTGTACGGTGGTACAAGCGTAGTCCGTCTGCCTCGGAGGCGACGAGGTCCTCTGTTAAGCAGCCTATGCCTGCGCCCCCTCTACCGAAGAATAAGTAGAGTAGTACCACCGTAGTGCATGCCCGTAGTAAACGTACTTGTTTTCGTGATGGGCTGGCTTGGAGCAGTTCACGCGACGTGGCCGCCGTGAGTTGGTGTCTTAGGGCTTGAGCCATGCGTAGGGCTTTTACGATAATAGAGGCGGGCAGGTGGACCCGTACCGGCGCGTCGTCAATCGCGACTTGCGAGGCCGCTAGGCCTTTTCTCACTTTCGCGACCAGATCTCCGATGGCAATTGCTTCGAGGCCGTGGTCCTTGAAGAAGCCGTTGACTGCTGATAGGTACGGATGGAGACTCGAGGCCTTGATAGTACCTAGTTGACCCAGCCATGCGACGTAGCGTGCCATGTGTGCCGGTGTGGCCGCTAGCGGCGCGAGTCGTTGTTCCGTACAAAAATCGAAGTAGCGGCGGATAGTACTGCCGTACGTTGCTGCCGTGCTAGGGGCCCGTGTTGCGGCGAGGAGAGCCAGGGTCATCGTGCCTAGTGCGTCAGAACCGAAAATTTTGGTCATGTACGGATTCATCGTCTCGATCCAAGGGTAGGTGGTGGCTGTGACGGTAACCCGATACTTAGGATGTGTTTTACGGCCGGACTGGGGGTGCGGGATTCTTGGCTCGTTGTGTACTCCCGTAAATAGTGCTAACGTAGCACTCACCGCTCCTCGCCTTAGATAGAGCCACGCCGGAAGGGAACGCGGATTATTGTCACATGCCAGTGCGGACTGCCTGTTGTACCGCGTAGCGCCCGCCGTCCGGGTTGGAACGAGTCTCGGCGTGGCGCGATGATGATTTCCTCGGAAGCCAGCTCGGTAAGCGCCTCGTGCCAGACCTTTCATGTCCAGCGAGGGGCGACTACGGTAGCTGCTGCGCCGCTCTGTCAAAGTTTTGGACGAGGTTGGGTAGGAGGGGCCAGGGTGGGTTGCACCAATTGTTCTCCTTGCGTCAATCGTTGTCTGGGAGGTGGAGGGCGTCGACAGCCTCGCACGTGGGGTCCTTCTAGCCTGCGTTGTAGCGGGGTAGTAGGGTATTGAGGGCCGAGGCGAAGCGGTCGATCGAATGTTTTCCGAAACTCGCATCGAGTTCTGCAAACAATACCGGGTCTAGTCTCCAATCGTCGCTGTCGAGATGTCGACTAACGTGTCGGCCCAGACGTTGGCCGCTGACCTGATGTAGCGGGCCCTGATAGTGGTGTTGTTCGTGTCGAGTAGGCACCATAGTCGTCGTAGTTCGTCCATCATAACGGGCGACCGTGAGGTCAGACCAGTCAGAATGTGACATACTGCTTGGTTGTCTTCGTGCAAGATGACGTTGCGGCCTACCATTTGTGGTAGGAAACTCTCGACAGCCTGACGGACGGCCTTCAGCTCCTTCCATGTAATGTGTTGTTGTTCGTCTTCCTTGCTCCAGAATCCTCGAGCCTCGACTTGCTCGTTTAGGACCGCGCCCCATCCATACCCGGAGCTGTCCGTGTTTAGATATGCTGTTTCTATGGGTTTGTGGATGGGCTTGCCGTTGGACTGACTTGGCACCTCTGTACACCATTGTAGGTCGCGGCGTAGCGGGGGGGTGAGCCGGACGAGGCCACCCCATTTCTCGCCGACGACGGAGTGAAATTCGCGGAGGAAGAATCTCGCCGCCGGAATTCCCAAGAAAAGGTATTGGGCCTGACCTGCGAGTGAATGTAGGTCTTTTACGGGTAACCAGCGCGCGTTCCGTGTAGCTCTGCCGATGAGGTGTCTGGCATGTTGCGCAATCTTGTCGAGTTTTTGCTCCGGCGCGTAGAAGTAGCCTGACGCTGTGTCGATGTCGATACCCAGATGGTGCCCTATTTGCGCTGGTGTCCAGAAACCCTTGGTGGGGTGTCGGAGGAGACTGCGCCGGTCGAGCGGTTGTAATAGGCGGTGGCGTAAGGTAAGCGCTTCTTCCTCTGTTGACGCGAAGAGTAGAAAGTCGTCGACGTAGGGTAGTATCCGGGCGCCGCGCCACCGCGTTCGTTTGAGGTAGGTCTTCGAGCAACGTCGGCGTGATATGTGCTTCGGGGTCCGGGTTGCGCACGAAGTTTACGAAGGTTAGCGTCATCTTGCAGAAGTAAAACGGGGATAGGGACCAACCCATAGGTAGCTGTTGCGAGACATGGTTTTGTGTGATAATCAAGTTGCTACACAGCAATGTTGGTCAAGTAGCATCGTGATAGTACGGCTGTGACTCAGCACTATGAGATGATAAGCCAATCAACAATAGAGAGGATTAGGTTGCTGATGGTGGCAAGTTTCTGAGCGTTAGATATCATCTAAAGGCTCAGAATATATGTTGGCGTGTGCTCACCACAAGGTGAGTGCGTGTCCTGTGATAGGCAAGTGCTAGGCACTTGCTGAGGGTGAGATGACATGCAGTGTCACTCACCGAGTGTAAGCATTCCTTATTGCCCCCTCAACTTTGACAGGTTATGGGCCCTCTAGCTGCTAGTTGTTGGAGTCATTTGTCTTGACTGGAACCTAGAGCTTGCTTCTCGAAGAGTGGTAGACCTTTGTGGTGTCGCACGATACGTGAGGTGCGGCTGGCTCACAAAGTGGCTGGCTCTTGCTTGTGTTTGTAGCTTTACTTCGATACCCGGCTGGTAGCGACTTGTTTGTGTCGCTTGGAGCCGGCTTCAACCCCCGAACGCCGACTCGTGTGACGTGAAGATCGGCTTGCTTTTCTTTGTTATAGCTTGGCGCTTTCTGGAATTTTATTCGCTTCCGGAGCTTGTCACCCGCCAGTTTCTTTTCTCGTGAAAGCCGATAGTGGTCCGGCTGAATTTTTGGAAAGGCATCTTACCACAAGTGTACTAGCACTCCTGTACGACGTCACTTGACCGACCTTCTGAGACTCGTTTCTGATTGCCTTGGCTGTATAGACTCCGGGAGTACAATTGCGTCTTCGGTCAGCCCTTTGTCGTCTCCTTTTCTGAGCCGTGTTGCCCGCCTCTTCACCGGTACTTGGTGCTTTTCTTGTTGGCATTATTCCTGATTTTCTGGTTCTCTTGCGAGCGCATCCGACGTACCTGATATGGACTCCGTGAAACTACCCAAGTTCAGTGGGGAGAGACGAGATTTTGACGTGTGGAAGAAACGTTTCCGTGCATTTGGCTTGATGCAAAAGTGGGCTCCGGCTTTGTCGTCGGATGGTGCCGCTTCCTCTCAACAACAAGTCGACATGTACTCCACATTGATTCTTGCGCTGCCGGAGGACGACCTTTCTATTATCGAGAATGTTAGCGAGGATGACAAGACCTGCGGCCACACTGCATGGACTGCGTTAGTCAATCATTATGAGGACGATGGTATTTACCGGTGTACGGAACTATTGCAGGACTTGGAGACGCCGCAAGCGGACGGCGAGAGCGGCATTCAATATCTGAACCGGTTAGTTCGACTGCAACGACAGCTTGCCCGAGTTGGGGACGTCGTCCACGACCGGCGTATCATCATGTACTTGGTGAAGGGCCTGCGCAGCGAATACCACTCCATCACCGACACGTGGGACGTACACGACCTCAGCATGGATACCGTCAAGCGTGATCTTCGTCAAAAGGGCATGCGCATCGAGAGTCGTGCGCAATCACATTCAACGGAGCCCCCAACGCCTACGGCTTTTGCAGCGTCTCATGATGACTCAACGACTGAACTTTTGAAGCGGCAAGTCTCCGAGCTCCAAGACCAACTGAAATCTCTTCAAGGAGCTGCGACTACTCGTCGTACCTCATATGGCAGAGGCGGAGCGAGAATTTTTCGTGGTGTTTGCTATGGCTGTGGTAAGAAGGGCCATCGCAGGTCCGAGTGCCCCGTCAACAACACCGGAGGTAACTCTGCGCAAATGGACTCCCCGGTTGCTTTTCCGGCGGTCATGGACGTGACAGCCACCCCTGCGAGGCCATTCTCCGAGGCTCGACACATGTTCGAGCGCGATGGGGAAACGTGGATGTGGTTGGCCGACAGCGGCGCCAGCCATCACATGACTAGTGTGCGCCGTGACTTCTGTGAGTATCGAGCGCTCACCGACCGGCTTTGGGTGAAGGGTATCAGCGCCCGCGCTGTTGGAGTGGGCTCGGTCCGAATCATTGTGAAGGCTGAAGATGGAGAGGAGATTCCTGCCACGCTAAAGAATGTGCTCCACGTTCCTGAGCTATCCCGTCGTGCGTCGTGGTCTTACCATCGACTTTTCAGCCTCACCCAAGCTCGGCGACAAGGTCATTCTGTGGTGTTAGCTGATCCCGTGGACCACCTTCGTCTTCATGCCGGTCATGGTGGTGGCGTGGTGGTTCCGTTGGAGCGCGCGCATTTATTGGTGTGGTTGCCGGCGCGGGTTGCTTCGTTGAATCCTACCGCTTCGGTCGCCACTGCGCCATCGGAAAAACGGTTGTGGCATTCCCGACTCGGTCACCTTGGCGAGTCGCAATTGGACGGGCTCTTGGCCACTCAGGTGGAGGGTGTGGCGTTTTCTGCGTCGGAGAAGTTGGGCTTCTGTGAGACGTGTGCTGTGTGTAAGTCGCACGTCCGCCGTATCTCTCGTGAGCCGGCTGACCGGAACGTTGGTGTCTTTGAGGTCCTCGGCTTAGACTTCTGCGGTCCTATGAGTGTTCCATCCTTGGGAGGACGGCGGTACAGCTTGTGTGCGGTTGATTTCCGGAGCCGTTTCATGCTGCATGATGCGGTCCGCTCCAAGGATGAGGCTCCCGCCTCGTTCCGTCGCATGTTGACTACCATCCGTTCTCTGGGGCACACGGTTCGTCGTCTTCGGGTGGACAATGACACGGTGTTCTTAGGTGCTGCCTTCCGAAACCTCTTGGATGAGTTCAACATCGCTGTGGAGATCACTGCCCCTTACGCGCATTGGCAACATGGCCGTATTGAGCGGCAGTGGGGGACATTGGTCCCGATGGCGCAGTCAATGATCCGGCAAGCCGCGCTGCCTAAATCGTATTGGGCTTTAGCGATGGCCGCTGCGGTGCATGTCCGCAATCGTGTGCATAGTAGCGGAGCCGGCGGTGTACCTTTCACCTTGGCGACCGGTAGACGAGCTGATTTGAGCTCCATGCGGGTCTTCGGCTGTCCGGCCTATGTCCACGTTGACAAGTCTCAACGCCGCAAACTTGACGATCGCGCGTGGAAGGGTGTCTTTGTGGGCTATGCTTCCGAATCACCTGCGTGGTTGGTGTACAATCCTGCTACTCGTCGGGTGGTGAGCAGCCGCAACGTGGTGTTCGATGAGGCTGCAGTCCTCTCCATGGGGGAGAGCAATGCGGAGCAACGCAATGATGATGAAGAGGACAGCATCCCGCGCACCATGTGTAGCGAAGAACCGGATACACCTTCGGGGGAGTCGCCGCTACGGGAGTCGCGGCAGCATTCCGGGTCGACGGAAGAGGAACGGGACATGCATTCGGGGGAGACTCCACGGCCAAGGTATAATCTTCGATCCACTGCTGCACCACAGCAATGCGTACCCAGTCCAAGGTATAATCTCCGTTCAGCGGGCGCTTCGGGAGATGGATGGACTGCGGGAAGTGCCGCAGCTATTAAGTCAGCCAGCAGCCCGACCGTTCAAGAGCCGGTGTCATACAAGCAAGCGCTGAGGAGTCCCCAATCGGGGGAGTGGGAGGCAGCTATCAAGAGCGAGTACGACTCACTTGTATCTCGGAAAACCTGGACATTGGTCCCTTGTCCTGCCGGTCGCAAACTCGTAGATTCCAAGTGGGTGTTCAAGCTGAAGCGCGATGCCAATGGACAGATTGCAAGGTACAAAGCAAGACTTGTGGCTCGCGGGTTTACTCAGGAGAAGGGTGTGGACTACCACGAGACCTTCGCTCCCACAGTGAGGGTGATTTCTATTCGAACGTTGCTCGCGCTTGCTGCTTATAATGATTGGGAGGTGGAGCAGCTTGATGTGGTGACGGCATTTTTGGAGGCCGATATCGAGGAGGAAATCTACATGAGGCAGCCGGAAGGATTCCGTCACTTCGACATCAATGGAGAGGAGCGAGTGTGCTTGTTGAAGAAATCATTGTATGGCCTCAAGCAAGCTCCAAGGAACTGGAATAAGACCATCACAGCATGGCTAGAGGAGTATGGCTTTACCCAATCCAAGGTGGATCCCGGCATTTACGTCTTCATCAAGGAGGGTGAGCTTTATGTCTTGGCGTTGTACGTGGACGACAGCATCATCGTCGGACCAGCGGGTAGCTTCATCGTTGGGTTCAAGTCGGCTTTCGGCGAAAGGTTCAACGTGCAAGACCTCGGTCCAGTGTCTTGGTTGCTTGGCATGACAGTCGAGCGTGATCGTGGCAGCCGCACCATCAGGATTGGACAACAGCAATACGTCTTAGATATGTTGGAGCGCTTCAACATGATGGGCTGCAAGCCAGTGGGCTCACCTATGGCGGTCGATGCTTTGAGCAATTGTGTGGAGACGTCGACATCAAGGTTGCCTCCCGGTCTAGTGCCGTACCAAAGCTTGATCGGCAGCTTGTTGTATGCTTCCGTAAGCACACGGCCCGACATCACCATGGCTGTTAGCCACCTTAGTAGGTACATGTCCGACCCCTCTCAGTCACATTGGGAGCAAGCCAAGAGGGTGCTTCGCTACCTCAAGGGGACCGCAGAGTCGGTGTTGATGTACGGTGGCGCACCCTCATCAAAGCTGGTAGGATGGTCAGATTCTGACTACGCGAGTGATATTGGCGAGCGGCGCTCTCGCACGGGGTATGTGTTCATGCTCAACGGTGCAGCGGTGAGTTGGAAAAGCCAGCGGCAACAAACTGTGGCGTTGTCGACAGCGGAGGCAGAGTATATGGCGCTGACTGCGGCCACTCAGGAGGCGATGTTTTTGAAGCAACTACTCCACGAGTTTCACCAAGACTCCGGGTCTCCCATCACAATTCACGAGGACAATCAGAGTTGTATTGCACTCAGCAAGAATAGCATGACGACCGGACGCAGCAAGCACATGGACGTGAGGTACCACTTCTGTCGGGAGAAGGTGGAGAGCGGAGACATCGAGGTGCAATATTGTGCGACGGAGAACATGCTTGCTGATGTGCTTACCAAGCCATTAGTGAGTGCAAGGCATAGCAAGTTGTGCAATGCCATCATGGGATTGCCTGCGTAGCAAGGGGGAGTGTTGCGAGACATGGTTTTGTGTGATAATCAAGTTGCTACACAGCAATGTTGGTCAAGTAGCATCGTGATAGTACGGCTGTGACTCAGCACTATGAGATGATAAGCCAATCAACAATAGAGAGGATTAGGTTGCTGATGGTGGCAAGTTGCTGAGCGTTAGATATCATCTAAAGGCTCAGAATATATGTTGGCGTGTGCTCACCACAAGGTGAGTGCGTGTCCTGTGATAGGCAAGTGCTAGGCACTTGCTGAGGGTGAGATGACATGCAGTGTCACTCACCGAGTGTAAGCATTCTTTATTGCCCCCTCAACTGTGTCTCCATCTTGAGTCGTTTTCGCACGCAATACTTGTTGAGTGGGCGTAGGTCGCAGATTAATCGCCACTGGTTGACGCCCGGGTTTGGTACTAGGAATAGCATGGAGACGTAGTCGCTGCAGGTCGAAGGCTCCCAAGCGCCGGCCTGTACAAAGCGCGCTAATTCGCGTTTGACGAATTCTAGTTGGGCATGGGTTGCATCGAGTAACGACACTCCTTGGTTGAATCGTGGGGGTGGGCGGTTGTTTTTGAACGGTATCGATACGCCCACCCGGATCCACTGTAGGGTTTGCACGCTCGCGCCGATTTTCTCCCACTCGCGCCATCTCCGTCGCACGCGATGTCGCATGTAGTCGGAGGCTAGATTGCAGGAATTGGCGCGGCGGTGCACACCATCAGCCCTCTGCCTCGGGCTAGGGCTTTTTGTGTTGGCGAGTCTTGTCCTTGTCGCGCTTCTCGCGTTTTTCCTTGTCCCTGATTTCCTTGTCTTTGAGGTTCTTGTCCGGCCTTGCGGTAGGTCTGTCGGGGTTGCCTCCGTCGCCCCTGCCGGGCGTCGACTTCTTAAAGGTTTGAGCGGCTTGAGCTTTTGCGGCCGCGTGGAGACTAACTTCGATTCGTTTGTCTTCCAGTGGCGCGAGGAGGCCGTCGACGCCGTTGGTGATGCGGTCGGCCGCCTCTATGTCGAAGAATCTGGAGTAGACGAGGCGTTCGGCGACTCGCTTCTCTCCGGTAAGGGCCTTCTTGCCTTTGAATCGTCGAACGTAGGTAAGTCGCGACTCGACGGCCTGCGTGACAACCTTGTGTGTCCGAACGGCCGCGTCTGTAGTATCCCTGGCGTGCGCTCGTTCCGCTTCGGTAGCGGTTGTCGAACGAATCGTTGCCATAGCTATTTCGAGCGCCGCGTCCGCGGCCGCAGAGTAAACGCCATAGCACGCTAGGTGTCGATGATACTCGTCGCGAGAGAAAATTCGTTTTTCCTCGGTTAGGAACCTCTGAATCTCGTCGTGTCGAGGAGTCCACAAGCCCGGTATAGAAGCGTTGACATGCGGTAAATTGTCGTTGAAGGCTCGTGGGAGTAATTCGATCCAATCGCGCGGGTCGATGTACGCTAGCTTGGTCGAATGAGCGGATACAGGCGTGGCGTACTCGTCCACGCTCCCACCCTCAGATACTGCGTCGGCAGGTACTGACGGAATGTTATGTTGCTAGGTAGGGGCTGGCGGTTTCGTCTAGTCGCCGTCTACCTTCAAGAGCAGTTGGTTAACAAGATTATACAAGTTTTCAAACTGCGCTGCAGATGGTGGCGCTCGGATGTCCCCGCTCTCGTCCCCCGTCGGGTACATGTGTTCTGGTAGGTTCTCTGCCATAGTTGCCGTGTGAATGTTTTCGATAGTAGCACACCGTGTGCTAGTAGAGATCAGTCACCTTACTAGACTGCTAGAGTCTAGATGCCGTTGCGTGAGCTGTGCTCGCGCAAAGGCAGAAGGTGGACGACCTGTGTGTGTCGGCGCGTCATATAGGGGTAACGCATGTTTGTGTTTTACCCACAGTGTCCCGCGTACTCTAGCGGTTAGAATTTGTAACGTCGTGGCAACGCCCGACTATTCTCGCGCCCAATGTACTTAAACCTCTATAATTTCAATATGACCAAATAAAAAATATCGCATTTGTAATACCAAAACCCAATCGAGTTGATGATAAGGGGACACACACACACACACACACACACACACACACACACACACACACACACACACACACAGATTTCAGCAAATTAATGTAGTAGGATTATTGCTACACGACGCGTTGGTATATGATATATCCATATATTATATAGCGACACACAACCTACGTATAAAGTATGTTCATACCGTTACGAGAGCCCTAGCGCATGGCATGAGGACCACGCGAGACCGGGCAAAAGCTAGTTAGGCGAGATGCATGTAAGCCTATAAAAGTGGAGAGAGATGACATACACAATTGACAATTCTATGTTT